>SNQJ01S0166889.1:0-20934 GCA_010110895.2 Picea sitchensis | reverse complement strand
TGGTTAAAATTGTAAATGATTTGTTAAGTTGTTTTACATAAGCCTATATACTTAGTTTTGCATTTGCAGTCATAAATGTACAACCTATTGTAAAAAGTAAGACAATGTTGTATTATACCTTAGAATTCAATTGCGCAAGTTGCTTGGGGTGTGGCTTTCATATTGGACATATTCATGTTGTTAATTTTGCAATTGCAAGTTTAAAAAGGGTATTTTTCTAAAGAGGAAAAGTTTTCCTTGTAATTTGGAAGGTCGAAACCGTTGATGCATGTAGCATCAGCTAGGTATTTCCACATAGGCTTGGTGTCTAGCATGAAAAAATCATCTAAAGCCTTATACCTTGGTAACTTTACTTTAGTTAAAGGAATTATTAAAGTAAAATGATTTTATTAATTAATTATTAAATTAATGGAGTTATTTAAGGAAATTCTAAAAGTAATCTACATCTCAAGTGAGTGTGAGAAGTAATCTCAACGATTAATCACTTTGTAGATTAGAAATAGATTATAACTCAAGATTATAAAATTAAGGCTAGGGTGAAGGAGAAAGACACTAGATTTTCCACTTTGAAACCTCTGCGTTTTTTTTACATGTACCAATTCGTCCAACATTGTGAAACTCATGGAGATATTCCGTTTGAAACCTCTGCATTATTTTTATATGCACAATTCGCCCAACATTGTGAATCTCCTGGTGATTTTCCACTTTGAAACCTGTGTGAGAAGTAATCTCAACGATTAATCACTTTGTAGATTAGAAATAGATTATAACTCAAGATTATAAAATTAAGGCTAGTGGAAAGGGGAGAAAGACACTAGATTCTCTCCACTTTGAAAACCTTCTCAGTGCTTTTTACATGTCACCTGTCTAACATTAAAACCCATGACCCTGCCTGTCCCATGGCTTTACATGCAACAACTTCCAACACTGCAACTCCCATTTCCACCTGTCCCCTGGCATGTTCACTCCAAACACAAACCCCTATTCCCAAACCCACGCTTGCACACAAACACTGACTGCAAACCTGCTACCTTCCTAAACCCTCCCTCATATTGTACACTGCCCTAACATTGTGAATCTTCTAGCTTATATTCCCTTTGAAACCTCTCATACATGTACAAATTATCCTAGCATTGTGAATCTCCTAGTGATTTACCCAAGGGATAGCCTCTGCGTTTTACTTCATAATCCCTACATTTTTATTCCACTTTCTCAACGAAATTATGAGCCTTAACTCGCGATTTACCCAGGGGGGTTAGCCTCTGCATTTTACTTCATAATCCTTGCATTTGTATTCCAATTGCTCAGAAAAATTATGATCCTTAACCCACAATTTACCCAGGGGGTAGCCTCTGCGTTTTACTTCATAATCCCTGCGTTTTTAGTCCACTTACTTAGAAAGAAATTATGAACCCTAACTGGATCACCAGTGTGGACATAGCCCCCACGCTTATTATCTCATAATCCCTTATGCTTTTATTCCACTTTCTCAATGTACTATGATCCCAACTAGATTTACCAAGGGGGGTAGCCTCTACGTTTTACTTCATAAACCCTGCATTTTTATTCCACTTGCTTTGCGAAATTATGATCCTTAACTCGTGATTTACCCAAGGTTAGCCTCTATGTTTTACTTCATAATCCCTACATTTTTATTCCACTTGCTCAAAGAAATTATGATTCTTAACTCACAATTTACCTGCCTCTATCCTCCTGTCACCTGCACCTTAGGTTTTATCTCTAACTCTCTCCCAAGGACCCCTCACCCCTGACTCATGCATTCCACCTGGCATCTCCGCTTTTGTTTAAACTTGATCCCAGTTTATTCCTTCACTGATTTATTGAGCTCTCTCACTGAAGTGATTAGTATGCGGGTTAATTTAATTGGGATAATTTTAATGATAGTGAATTAATATGCTGAAATTTTAGTTCAATCCAAAGGGAGAAAAGAGACTATACACAATTACTTTAAGCTTATAGTCCATAATTTATTTCTTAGAAAAATCATAATGGCATCCCTTTCATCATAAGGATTAATGGCTTATTCTCGTCCTTCTTTTTAGTTCAAGATAGTTATTTTAATATGGTATAGATTAAACTCATAATAAATAGATTCTTGTAAACAAAAATGAGATGTATAGCTATGCTATCAAAGATTAAGATTGTTGTTACACTCTTAAATTTCATCTTGTGAATTATCCTCCTGCTCAATCACACTCATGGCGGATTGAAAAAAATGTTAAGTATAGTGGATTACCATGTCACGCCATGAATGAAAGAATATTGATTTATGATTAATTCAAAAGTTGATTAATCATGCGCTTGAAAAGAATGTTGATTTATCGTTTAATTCAATAAATTGATTAATACTAAGTTTTAGTAAGATTGTTGATTCCATCGCTTAATTCAGCAGAAATCAATAATCACACCTTGAAACGACGTACTATTTCTGTAACTACGAAGGTAAAATTTATGGCTACCATGCTCATAATTCTAAAATGTTGATGCATGATTTGTTATGTAATTTGTCAATTCTAAAGTCACGAAACAACTGACGAATCCTTCAGCCACACCTACATGCATGATTGATAAATGATTGGTTACAGTCAAAATGGAATAACCGTTGATACATAAAATGGATTGGCAATTAGATTTCCTTTGGCGCCCTGAGTAATGATGGACGTATAAAATGATAAAGTAAATTTGATTACGCTATACTTTAGAAGATTGCCGACATGATTGATTAAGCATTTATAACCTCTTACGCCTTAAATAATAAAGTTGATTTTGTTCTCATTAGAATAGGCATTGGACATAAGGATGATTAAGTATTTATATTCTCTTTCACCGTTGAGTCACCTGATTTCCTTGCGCCTTGGGATAATGTTAACTTTGATTGATTGAGTATTTATATTCTCTTGCACCATTAGAATAATGATGATATGTGGTTTATTATGGGAGTTAGACACCTCCTTGTTCCTCGAAAAGTCGCCATCCCAAGAGAGACCTTATGGTCAAAATCAATCAGATGGATCATGGGCTTGTTTTCGCTGCTTTCGCGTCCCTGAGGTCTTAACCCGTGTGTTGGTGGTAGTCATTTTAATATCGCATCTGGTTGATCATTGTTTATAATTTGCTTCATTGATTGTGATATGTTGAACGTACCAAGCTATTTATGTTTCATAGGTTGGTCGTGTATATTTATGTTGATGTGTGTTGGTTGCATCGCTATTATCACGCATGATAAGTCACTCTGTAATGCTTTTTAATATGATGTCGCTTTGATTTCATGTACTGCTATGAATTCATGTGTTACGCTAATTTTCTAATGGTTTCTTTAATTTTTACTCTATTGTGCTTCGCTTTTCTAATTATAACTATAAGGATATAATCAAAACAAAATAAAATCCATACCTCAAATCATAAACCAATATTAAAAACATGTATATTTAACTGTACTAAATTAAATTACATATATAACTAATTAACTGTAAGAAAATGTATATTTAACTATACTAAATTGAATTACATATATATCTAATTTTCCCCAAAAATTAACATATTTATACAATAATTATTCTATTTTTTTATTTCATCAAATAACTTAATTCAACTTTTGAAACACATATAGGGAAAACATCCTTAATATCATAGCATAATAAGTAATTTGACTTGATTTCTCATTACACAACTTAATTTTATGAATGAATAAGTAATTTGACATGATTTCTCATGCCACAACTTAATTTTATTAATGTGTAATTTGATCTATTTTAATTTTCTGTTGACCTTTTATACTTAAATATCCATTCATGATTATCCATTCATCTTTTACATTATTGACCTTTTATACTTAAATATCCATTTATGATTATCCATTCATCTTTTACATCTTTTACATTATTCATTGATATTTTACATACATTGCAATATTCCACTGATATTTCTCTTGCGGACGTTTGGGAAGGTGAAGGGAAAAAGCAGCGTTGGCGTTGGACTAGTCAGTTTTTTCTAAATATCCACGCCATTGTCTAATTATAAGTGTCTTTGGAGACTGATCGTGCTGTATGACGACACCATGGTCCACTGCTCATGACGTAGTCAATACCAAACAGGATTGCATCATTCATGTATGATAAACCCATCCGTTATTAGTGTTTTCTTAATATCCATGCCATTGTCTAATAATAAATGTCTTTGGAGACTCATCGTGTTGTATGACGACACCATGGTCCACTGCTCATGACGTAGTCAATACCAAACAGGATTGCGTCATTCATGTATGATAAACTTCGTGATTTCTCTTTAACGATTCGTGCTGTTGAAGTGGAATTGATCCTAAGAGATATTGAAGCAGTGGTTTAAACTTTTCAGTTTTTGCGTGAATTTTTGTTTGATTTTGTCTCAAATTGGTGGAGTATTGCCTGATCTTTGTAGATTTCAAGTATGACGGTATAATCCAAGTGTTTTCACAGGAGCTGTCGGGCGACCCATTTATGTATTCTATAATGCCAATTCAAACAATGTGCTTAGATTTTATCCAGATTTATATTGTCAACCAAAAAACCCAGTAAGCAGAACGCTTAACCAACCCTTTGAACTTTTGAGGCTCGTGCATGTTTTTTGAGATTTTTTTTTCAGTGGGAGAAAAATGAGATTCTGTAGTGGTAAAAATTTCATGACACAAAGATATTTTATTGTTATTTTTTCTCACTTAAATAGTATACCTTGAATCAAAGACAACTTTCCAATACATATAGGCTCCAAGCCATTACAACAATACAATGATTATGAACTCAACATCATTATGAGCTCAACATGTCAAATGTGGGAATTGAACCTAGGTAGGGAGGATAACAATGATTCCTCACAACCATTCAAATTACACCTAATTAACTTCTAGATATTCGACGAGAAGATAGATATTATTTATTCATTTATTTTTTGGTGACCATATAAAAATAAAAAATATTTTGTTATAAAAATAGAAAACATGCTCTGTCAAACTAAGATAAAATAATGATAAATACAAATAAAATAAAGTTAATGTTTTTAAAGTCCAAACAAATCAGATATTATAATTTTGTTTATAATTACAATTTGGCTTTGAGGAGAAAAGAAGGCCTTTTTCTACACACCTGTATCCCACTATTATATAGATGTGAGGTTTGAGGTCAATGTTTTCATGGAAACATAGAGGACAATTAAATAAACTCAAAAGCTATTTATATAAAATAATTTTAAAATTAAGTGCAATACACTTTATTTTGTCTATTCACTTGGTTTCTACTCATTGATAGTAATTGTATGATCATGTACTTAATCTACCAACACAAGCTAATTAACATGAAAATGGAGATGCTTTCTATGTTACTTCAAACATAAGTAAAAATCACTCAAAGCTCAAAATGAGTTGGACTAGAGGGTGCACTTTCTTGGTTAAACCACTAGTATATAGTGGAGGAGGCCACCCTTAAAGATATAATAATATTAAAAGAACTACCATAACTAAATCTAAAAAGAAAATGTGTATTGTCATAGATAGACAAAGAAAAAGTTGAACTATTACAAATAAATCATTAGCTCAAGTTAGATGGTTCAAATTATTTTTCGATTTTTGCTAACTCAAAAAGGACACCTTGGCATTAAAGAGTTTATAAAAAGTGTGAGACTATTAGTATAAAAGTTGAAAAACTTCTTCCCTTCGAATATATGCAAAGACATTAAATCTAGTTTTCCTAAGAGGGGCTTTCTACAACCAGTATGACAGAAATGTATAATTCCTTCCATACTCAATGTGGAGATGACATGTGGCACTTTAAAAAATGAAAAATATTAAGTAAACACAAAATAAGAAAAAAATACTTTTAGAACTCCCATATTATTACACTATTTGTCTTAAATCCAAAAATCTAAATAAGAAACCCCTTATTTGAGATTCTAAACAAAGAATACAAAACTGATATTGAAATTAAGAAAAAATTACTTCGAGGACAAAAAGGAATAGAAATCCCCATAATAAGATATTGAAATTAAGAAAAAATTACTTCTAGAACTCCTATATTATTACACTAGTTATCAGAAATCCAAAAATCCATAAAAAGAAAATTATTGTATGAAATTCTAAACAAAGATTAGAAAACCACATAATAAGACATTGGAATTAATAACAGAGAAACTCTGAAATAGAAATGAATACCCACCTATTTAGTTATCATACCTTCTCTCCCTGATGCGCGTCCTCCCCCCTGTCTCCTCACGCATGCCCTCCTCTCCGGGACGGGCCTCGGCCCCCCCGACTTCCAATCACCTCCCTCTCCCTCCTCCCTGAACGTTGCAGCATTTGCCTCCCTCATCGCCTCTCTTCCCAAGACGAACAAGCGAGCCCCTACAAAGTTCATGAAAAAGCTAGATCAAATCCCCTCGGTCCAGATCCAAGGAAGCTCTAGATCCCTTGCCCTAAAATTTGCAGACCATGCACTCATAGAAAATTTTTACTGGAATCTGGCCCACTTCGCGGGCTATGGCGATCTGGATCAACAAGAACTGGAAACCCCACCTGAAAGGTAATCTTTCGCATTTTCTACGTGGAAGAGGCTCCTTTGCCTTTATTTTAGAAGACAAATCAGATCGAGATCTCATCTTCATAAGCGAACCATACTTCATGGGCTCCAGAGGTATGTATCTTAATAGTTGGACCCCAGATTTCATCCCCGAGAACGATATTCCTAATGCAGTTCCAGTTTGTCTTCGCCTCCCCTTCCTCCCCCTGCATTGCTGGAATAATGAAACGATTCATTCTATAAGTAATACCTTTGGGAAATATATAGATTGAGCAGAACCCAAGGATGGTCTTCAATCCTGTGCACAGATATGTGTAGAAGTTGATCTAGAAAAAGGCCCGCCTGAAGCTATTAATCTCACCCTAGATAAATGGACCTATCTGCAACAAGTTGACTATGAACAACTACCTTTCAAATGCAAAATATGTCATGAGTATGGTCATTTTGCAAATCATTGTCCCAAGTCCCCTCCTGAAAACCCGCCTGAAGAATCTGAACATTGGCATGAACCTAAAAGGAAAAAACAACAATGTCACAGTCCAAACCCTAATGCCACCCCCACGCCACCCCTACCTAATTCATCCCAAGACCCAAAATCTTCCAATATGAACTCGATTCAATATCCACCCCGAGTGGATCCGCTCCCCTTGCAAACTCAGACCACACCTTTGCCTACCTCCCCTGTAGCCCATCCCTCTGCACCTCCTCTCCTTCCCTCAGCACCACCTTCTCCTCTTCACCCGTCTTCTCCCCCTAAGGATGGAGAACTAGAACAAATCTCGGAAGAAGGATAAGACTCAAATACCCATGACTGCCCCATCAAAAAAGTGGGAAGAAAATCAAATCTGCACAAGAGGGAAGCTTCAGCTAGGAAGGAAATAGAACTCGGGAAGAAAACAACTCTGGATCAACATGCTAGGAAAGAAACAAGGCAGACCAAGAATCAGAATGGACCCAACCCCCATAAAGGGGGAAACTCCAAGCCTTCTAAATGATAAAATCAATCTCCTGGAACTGCAGAGGACTAGGGAGTCGACACAAGATCTCGTTGATACATGACCTAATTAAAGTAGAAAACCCTCATGTACTTCTGCTCCAGGAGACTAAAAGGAAGGATATTGATATCCTTCAGAAAATAAACTACATATGGCGATCATGCAAAGGCGTGACAATCAACACAAGAGGAACCTCGGGAGGAATCTACACCTTGTGGAATCCAAATATCTTCTCTCTTCAAAACTAGCACTCTACAAAGCACTGGATGAGAACTTCCCTTCTTCATATTCCTACAGGTAAGACTTTGAATGTCATTAATGTGTATATGCTCGTTATTTGTCAAGAAAAAATTGATTGTTGGTCCTCCCTTCAAAATCTTCATGGGAGTCTAGAATCTAAGGACCTCATAATAACTGGAGACCTCATCACAACCCTCCATCCTAAAGAAAAAAAGGTGGCACCCGAGTATGGGATCCCACTCGTGAGCATCTCGAGGATCTCATATCCTCCTTTCATTTAATTGACATAAAGCCTTCTAAGGGTCGCTTCACTTGGTCGAACAAAAGGTTAGGACCTGGGCACATCACTGCTCACCTGGATCGTTTTCTCTTAAGCAGTTCCTTCCTTGATGAGTCTTTTTACCCTTCCTCCCTCATTCTCCCCTGGAATGGCTCTGATCATCGACTTGTCACTCTAATTCTTTCCCCTCCAGAAAATTTTGGCTCCATCCCCTTCAGATTCAACCCCCTTTTGATCTTGGATCCAATTTTTTTTTATATTTTCACAGATGCTTGGAGATCTTGGATACAAGGCTCTCCAAACTACATTTGGGAGAAGAAACTAAAAAGAGTCAAACCGGCCCTTAAACACTAGGTGAAAAACACCAAAGAAAAAGACCAGGAAGAAAAAAACAAGAAAATCAAGGAAATGGAAGAAAACAGATTGGCAATGGAAGAGGGACTTCCCACCCATTCTCTTCTTCTCAAAGAACAACAAGACTTCATAGATTATCAACAAATCCTCCACGCGGAGGAGGAAACTTGGAGGCTCAAATCTCAGAGTCTTTGGCTCAAATCAGGAGACAAAAACATGAGATTCTTCCAGAGACAAACCAAATTCAGACTCTGGAGGAACAAGGTTAAGGAGATCACAAAAGAGGATGGAACAAAAACAAGTGACTTCCAACAAATTCAAGAAGAAGCCAAAAATCATTTTGAACAACTTCTAACTGAGGAAGGCATCGCAAATCTCAACATACAAGAAGATTTGTTGCTAAACATCCTGACCGTTGTCAACCAAGAGGATAATGCCAAGATAATTCAGGAAGTTACAGAAAAAGAACTCTATGAGGCCTTATTCCAACTTCACCCAGACAAAGATCCAAGACCAGATGGCTTCAACGCTCACTTTTATCAAAAATGTTGGCACACAATTAAAAAATATCTCCTAAGAATGATACAATATGTCCAGAAATCTACAAAGCTGGGGGGCAATACAAATTACACTTTTCTAGCGCTTATACCAAAGGAATCCAATCCTTCCTCCTTCTCTAGATTCAGGCCCATATCCTTATGCAATGTCTCCTACAAACTCATCACTAACGTCATAGCCAACCAAATTAAGCCTCTCCTTCATAAGCTCATCTCCCCAAACCAAAGAAGTTTTGTTGAAAAAAGACAAATGATTGACAACATCAATTTGGTCCAAGAATCCATACACTCCAGCAGGGAACAAGAAGACCAAGGAATGATTATCAAAATCGACATGGCCAACGCTTTTGATAGGGTGAGACATAATTTTTTGTTTGCAGTTTTGAGGAAATTTGGCTTTAGTCCAGAATTCATAGCTTGGGTCTCAACCTGCATCTCCAAGCCTTGGATATCCCCTCTGATCAACGGGCGCCCAACAAACTTCTTCAAAAGTTCCAGAGGGCTGAGGCAAGGTTGTCCTCTTTCCCCCCTCCTCTACATAATTATGGTAGAAACTCTTGGTAGGTAGCTAGAAAAGGATCAAGCCTCCAAGGCCATTCCTGGTATCAAAATAGCTTGGGGGACAAAGAGAATAAACCACTCCCAATTCTTTGATGACACTCTCCTCATTAGAGGCACCTCCATTGTCATAGCTAAGAGATTAAAAAATGCTCTGGACAATTTTACCCAAGCCTCGGGAGCCCTCATAAATAGTGCCAAATCCAATGTCTACGCCTGGAACACTCCCAAGAGAACAACTCACCTAATAGCAAACATCTTCTTCTTTCCTCATTGAAAAATGAGAAACCTTGAGATACCTTTGCATCCCAATTTGTCTTAAATCTCTTCCTAATTCAACTTGGAACCAAATCCTAGACAAAATAAAAAACAAGATGGACCATTGGGGAGCCTTTTGGCTCAATCTGTCGGGTCTAACTGTGCTAATAAAATCATTCCTCTCTTCTCTCCCCATTTTTCAATTCTCCTCTCTCCTTGCACCCTAGAGCATTAAATCCTCAATCTGTTGTCTCCTACAACGCTTTCTTTGGGAAGGAGGGAAAACTGACACAAAAAAATTCCACCTTGTAAATTGGGATAATGTAAAACACCCTCAGAAAAATGGAGGCCTAGGCATAAAAGATCCTACCCTCTCTAACTTGGCATTGGGAGAAAAAATCTTATGGAATCTTATTTCGGGAAGAAAAGAATGGTGGAAAACCTTTTTTTTTGAAGAAATACCTATCAGGGAACAGACTCAAGTGTTTATATTAGAAACACTCCTTGAGCAATGGCTCTCCAATAGGGAAGCTTATTTCTTCCTCCATTCCTCTCATTCAAAGTTAGCTCACTTGGATTCCTGGAAATGGTCGAAAGATCCTTATTGGGACAGACAACATCATGGGAAAGAAGCCACTTTGGCAGCACATACATATTCGACCTCTCATTAACTGGCTAGACTCGCAAGGCAAAAATTACATCTCAGACATCTCTTCCTGGAACGTTCTTTCGGGCGACTGGATAGGATGGAACCTGCAAAGTCTCCCAAGCAATATTCAGGATGCAACCCACAAGCTGCAAAATATTTTAAGAGGCGGCGTCCCCATTTGCAATACGCTAAAAGACAAGATAGGATGGGGCAATGAAATTTACTCTGTTAAGCAAGGATATTCACAACTTCTCTCCCAAGTGGATCTCCCCCCCAAAGATAAGATCTGGAATTCCCTCTGGAACAACGATAGTCCTCCCAAGGTAAAATCTTTTTGCTGGTTAATGGCACATGGAAAATTACTAACACAGGAAAATCTTCTCAAAAGGAAAATACATGGGCCCTTTAGATGTGAGCTATGTCGAAATGCGCTGGAAACTTCTCAACATATTTTCCTACTCTGCCCTTTTGCTATCTCTGTGTGGAAAACAACTCTTCAAAGCCTCCACAACAAAATCAGATGGTCGTCTCAACCAAGAGAGCTTCTCTCAAATTGGCTTTCTCTATATCGGGGCTCCTTCAAGAACAAACCTCTCTTCAAATACTTATTCAAAGCCTTATCTAAGTACATTTGCTGGAAAATTTGGCTCGCTAGAAATAGAACCATCTTTTCCAACCTTCTCTCTCCCCCTGATCTTGTAGCTAAAAAAGTCATTGGCCTCTTGGTTGATTTATTTCTTTCCAAGCCCAAACCCTTCTCCTTCACCCCCACCTCCACCAAAGAAACTAAATGTATCTACTCTATTTTCCCCTCCATCCCATCCACTAGCCATCCCCCTTCTCCTTCGAGATCCTCCTGGAAGCTTCATGAAGATTCTGAGTTCTTACAATGGCACAATGAGAAACAAACACACATTCTCTACTTCGATGGAGCTTCAAAAGGAAACCCTGGGGTGTCAGGAGCGGGAGGGGTCATCATTTTCCCACGAGGAAATCAAGCACTCTCCTTCCACTGGAGCCTTGGAATTGCAACCAATAATCAAGCTGAAGCTTATGCTCTGTACCAAGGCCTTCTTCTCATTAAAATCCTGACCATCCACTCCCTCTTGGTGATAGGTGACTCTAAAATAATTATAAACCATGCACACAAAGGATCCCACCCCCCGAATATTCACTTAAAGGCCATACTCCAACGAATTTCGAGAATTATCAAACACTTCTCCAATATTTCCCTCTTCCATGTCCTTAGACGAAACAATCAAATTGTCAATACCCAAGTAAACTTGACCATCGCCCTAGAGCCAGGTTCGTTAGTAGTCAATGGCCTCATGAAATACAAACCCATCCCATGAGCCAGTCACGCACTCGTCAGGTACTTGACACTTGGCAGCCAAATCACCTGCTCGCTCAGGGCGACACTTGGACTTTGATCCTAGCTCGAGTCGTGAACTCGTCTCGTCATAACACCTCCCATCTGCCCGTGTCACTTGACACACTTGGAAATTGCAACAAGCTTCCTCACCTCACATCTCGCCACCTTGACGCTTCCCCCCTCACGTCAATGCATGTCACTCTGCACCTTTTATCCATCTCCCCCGACTTGTGAGGTGATTTTGATATCCCTACGACTGCTCCTTAGCGTGGAAACAAGACCTGGAGTGGGAGGAACTCACTCAACATGACGCCTTGGGTGTACTATGCATTGAATTCATGTAATGTGAACAATACTAGTATCAACAGTGGGTATGACTGCAGCTCGTGTCCAAAAGAGGGAAATCGAACTTGTTCATTCAATCTAGCAAGGGTGATGGAGCATATCAACGAATGTGTGGTTCACTTCATAGGAATACTCCATACTCCACAGAACATAGTGGATTTCACTCCTCTCTCGAACACAGATACAATCTCTCGCATAATTCAGATAGACAACGCAAAGAAATTTAGCAAAATGATAAGGAGCCCTGACAATAAGCACGTGGTCTCAGTGGAAGAGAACGATGAGTTGGTTAGCATGGTGCAAAACCTACAAATTCAACTCAGAGCCCTTTCATCTCAAGTCTTATCCATAACAGAAATTACCATTCAACATCGGGGAGAGCAACAGAGGAACAGGGATGAATTTGAGGTGTTAAGGCAGCATATAGAAGCTCTTCAGTTTGTGGCTGGGCCTGTGTCGCCTTCATCCCCCCCTGACTACATCCATCTCTGATGAATCTTCCTCGTTAGGACCTCGACCACGACTGGATCTTAATTTGTGGCCTTCAACAAAAGAAGACTTCACTGATGTTTTATTAGGCTCTTTTTGCATGATTTTCACTGTAGAATCTCAAATCGGATTTAACATGCTAGAAAGCACTGCCCCTGCTCACCACTTCCTTCTGGGAGCTTACACGGGAGTGAATTTTGTTTTCTACAACTCCTGTAGCACATATTTTGTACTCCTCTTGTGATTACTCGCAACTCTTTTAATATAATTTTACTCTGTTTCTGTTAAAAAAAAAGAAATGAATACCCACCTAAAATCAATGAACACATGACACATCTATGTCATTGTGTAGTCTATTTGCTCACAAATCAAAAACAAGAAATATGGAGAGAAATTGTAATCACGATGGAATGTGACAAATAACTGAAAGGTATATTTAATGATGTGGTCACTAGATGTCTCTTCTAGATATGTCTACATAGATGTAGGACATGTCACTAAAAAAGAATATCAAAAGGGATAGTATCCCACCTTAATACGACTATGACCAATTAAAACCTAAAATATTTTACAAGTTTAAAATATAGTTACCAATATGGACACCATCTAAATTGTGTATCATAATATTTTAATTTAAATACTTTTAACTTTCATGGATTCCAATTTAAAGAAATTTAGAGAGAAATCGTTGGAAGGTTGTTCTGGCCAAGGGTAATATATCCAGTAGGAGACAGAGCCTTGCCCCAAGCAAATTGTACTATTTATTATAAATCCAAATAAACAAAACCTTGAATTGAGATTCCAAAAGAAGATTAGAGAACTAAAGAATAAGATATTGAAAATAATAATAGAGAGACTCTAGAACAATGATAAATGAGAGAATTTATAGTGAATGAAATATGTGAATATCCACTTGAAATCAATGGACATACACCATGTCCATACAAGTTTGTACCCTCTTTACTCGCATATCATATACAGGAACATATGGAGACTACTCAAAATAACAATGGAAGTAAGGAGTGAAAGGTGTATTTAACAATTTCATTGATCAACATCCTATCCAAAGATGTCATGTTTCAACATGTTTAAACATATGTTAGAGGATCAACCTTCTAGTGTTTACATAATATTTTTCAAACTACAAAAGAAGTAGGCATAAGGCTCTACCAAGTTTACATAACCATTTCAACACAAATACATTTCAACATTCTTTCATGATAGTTATTGTATTGATATATCCTTAAATTTTTGAAAGCAATCACTAATTATAAAAACAACAAAAATCAAGTAAATTGGTTCAATAATGTTTTGAATAATTATTACAAATTACTTTGAGCAGTATTCTCAAAAATAATTACTAAGAATAATATTAAAACTAAATCAATATCAAACGTATGTTAGAGGACCAACCTTCAAGTGGTTACTTAATATTTTTCAAACTACAAAGGAAGTAGAGACAAAGCTATGACAAGTTCAGATAATGTTTCAATAGGCCTTGTTTGAGATGTCATTTTTAGTTAAGATGGAACTAACCTACAATTTCCCAAACTATATTAGAGTGATAACTAAGAATTAAGACTTGAAAAGGCGGTGGCAGACAAAGTCCTATACAAAGAAAATCCTCCTTAATTTTCTATTTTCTAAAATTTATTTTGATAGAATCATTAGTAAATGTGTTTTTTGAGTTTGATGGGGATTTGCAACGATACATATAAAATTGACCTTACCGTTGGAAATTACTAACTAATTCTCAAAATTTTGTTGTATTTTTTTGTTGGTGCCCTGATGTTCGTCAGGCTTCCTACGACGTCTATTAGTTGTCCGACTTCCAACTCCCCTTCGATGGTTTTCAAGAAAAAAACATTTTCCATGACCCTCTCAAGTACAGCTAAAACTGTCTGTATCTAGGCAAGACTTTCGATGCCACCACGTTGATGTCACCATCGTGACTCCACCACTGCCCCATGGCCTTCCATTGTGGAACCCATGTGTCATTTCCACGTCATCAAATTATTCCTCTCATGGGTGCATTTGGAACCTTCGGCCTTAATTATGCCAGCTAGGGGGGATACAAATGTCTGTTGCGGGCTTATTATGCCTGCCAAGGTGTAAACAGTTGTCCAGAGATGTCAATTAGATGAGACTGGATGCAAGATATCAGAAGGGACAAGGATTAATGGATGAATATAGTCCAGATTAAAAGTTTGCATGATGTGGGAAAGTTGGATAGTACTTTACATAGATTAGCTATGTCTCTTGTAACACCTTGGGTTTTGAGCCCCCATATTAAATAATGTATTGTTACACTGCTAAGAGGCCAGAGTGCCCAAACAATTATTAAAAGGATAGTGTGCCCAAGAAATGTAATGTTTTGATCATTGTTAATAATAAGTACCTCGTTGGTTGCTGGACGAACAAGGACAAGAGTTATAGGGGGCTATGATTCCACAAGAGAGGGGGCTTGAGGGGATAACCATTTTATTTTATATCTTATTCTCCATTTCTTATTAATGGAGAATAGCAGTTACGTGATCTTCTTGGGGGAAGGCCAAGAGGTTCTTGACCCCCACGAATTACATAAACCCGTCCCAGGTATATTGGGAGGGTTCTCACGTTCATTGATTCTCTCATTTGTTGGTCATTTTCATTCATTCTCACTTTCGTTATTGTTTTGGTTCTGTTGTTGGTTGCCTCACTCGTTCACTCACTCATTCATTTGTTCACGCATGCACTCCATTGCTCTATGTTCTCACCTTTTTTGAGATCTCACTCCATTCATTTATGTCACCCACTCATCTTTCCTCATCTGTGTCTTGGCTTGGGAAAGGAAGATGAACTGCTGAAGAGAAGCCATGGCATTGTTGGTTGCAGAGATTGTTGTTGTAATCCAACCATGATTTGAGGCCTGCATGTTTGATATGCTTTGTCCTGTGTCCAACTTTACTCATAGCTGCGAGTCCTAAGAGTCCTAGCATGGAGATTCTGGACTGGCTGCACTAGAGCCCTAAAAGGAGAAGGACATCCTGAGGGACTGCGTGGCAGAGAAGGGAGAGGGTCCATTCTCTTGGGTTGTGCAGGATGGGTAGAAGAGAGATGGGTACTTAGATTGTTGTGGGTGACGGGGAGACTGTGAGAGATTGAGTGCTAACTGGTTTGGGAAGCCAAGTAACACTCTAGAACCATCCTTGTGGATTCATAGCCCTGGCTTGGGGGTGACATTGTTGTTGAGACTTGGAAAAATAGTGTCTACGGTTGGGTGGAATGTCCTTGGTCTGTAGCCAATTTGTTTCTTCTTTTATAACAGATAAGTGCTCTATGTTATGGTATTATTTACCTATGTATGATTTATTCCACTGTGTATTTATTTATCGTTGAATTCAATCTTTAGAATATGCATGCTTGTTGGTTATTGATGTGCATCTCATTTAGTTCCTTTATTTTATGCATCTATATTAATTTGAAAGGTATCTATAAGAGAAAGAAGTCTGAGAGTGGGCTTGAAGTAGCGTAGCCCAGCCTATGGGTGGTTGGGTATGTTACAGTTTTGTGTCAGAGCTCATGGTTTCACCATTGAACCTGTATGGGTTGTTTATGAGGAATTGAAGTAAAAATTACATAGGGATTTGATGTATAGGGTGACATAGGGGTGCTGAGAGAGCTCCTGGGTGGTAATGGAAAGCCTAAGAGGAGTGGCAGAGAAGTTATCACAATGATCATGGTTGATAACCACAAGATCAAATTTGAGCCATAGTATCTATTCGGGAGAAGGAATACCCTTCAGAACCGTGAGATACGGAAAAAGGAGCATGGTTCTTAAGCACCGAATTCCTCCAAACTTCACCACTCCAGCTGTTTGAAGTTATTTGTCGTAAAAGAGGAAAAATCCATGGAGCTCTGAAGTTCCAGAGTGGATCTACGTCGTAGATCACTGAGAGAAGTGCTTGACCATTGGATTGGCCAAGGACAGATTGAAGTCATTAGATCAAGAAAATATCAGGAGATGAGTTGTAGATATCACAACAGTTTGGAGGTTCGACACTCTGGGAGAAGCGAATCCTCAATCTTCCAAGAGGGAAATCTCCCAAAGTCCCGAACTCCGGAGTTAATATGGACTGTCCATTTCCAGGAACACATGTCCACAGATTAAACAATATTTGTAATTTCGACAGTCCGTGGGTTGTGTGGTGTTTAGCAGTGAAATCCTTCGAAGCTCGAAGCTCTAAAGTCCTGGAGCTTCGAAGTCCCGGAGCACCAGAGTGACATGGACCTATTCGAAAATTCAACATTTGGGAGTTATAAGGTGTGCTAGAGTGGAATCTACCTAAGCCTGAAGTGTTGAAGTCTCAAAGTGTCGTAGTGACGTGGCTTACTGATGTCACCTAGGGTGACGTGGAAACACTTTATGCTTGCCATATGTCACAGTGTTCCATGTTTTTCAAAGACCGTTCGTGCCAGTTAGTATATGACATGTGTTTCTCATCAGATAGGTCCACGTGTTCGTTCCTTATTTTATTCCACATAGCACCCCTTGGTGCTTAGTTACTGACGAAGACTCTGGGAGTTTGCCAATTCGGCATTTAGAAGGAATGAAGTGTGATGAAGGTGAAACCTCCAAAGCTCCGAAGAGTGGAGTAAATCCTCATTGTCGATCGAGATAGGACACGTGGAAGTAGATCCCATAGTCTGGAGACTTGGCACTATGGAGGATTCAAGGCATAAGAAGTTGGGGTCGAGGACTCCCAAAGGTCGGAGTCCATCTCAGTCATTGATTATAGAGGAAACATGGCAGTATATCCCATAGTCCGGAGACTTGTCACTCTGGAGGATTCAAGGCATAAGCAGTTGGGGTCAAGGATTCCTGAAGGCCTGAATGTCGGAGTCCATCTCATCCATTGATTAGAGTGGACACGTGGTGCCAGATCCCAAGGTCCAGAGACTTGGTACTTGAGAGGAATTGAGTTGCAGGTTGCTTTGAATCGAGAACTCCCGAAGGTCGGAGTTAATCTCGACCGTTGATTAGGAGATGATACGTGGAGGAAGGAGAGGATCTTCGGTAATTCGACACTTGAGGAGATCTGTGGAGAGGTGCTTTGGAAAGTCCTAAAGCCGGAAGATGCAGAGAAAATTCTAGTCGTTGATTAGGAGAGGATACGTGGCAGCATATCTTGTAGTATGGAGACTTGGCACTCAAGATGGATTGATAGTTTGGATAGTTCAGAACTCTCGAAGCCCTGAGTCTCGAATCTCCTATTGACCATTGATCTAAATAGTGAATCAGGATTGTCGATTAGTGCATCCTCCGAGTATTAGGAAGTTCGGTGTTCAGGAGAAATCAATGTGGAAGTTGTAAGAACCTCAGAAGCCCGAAGTTACGAAGCCCCGAAGCCCCGAAGTCCCAAAGCTCCAGATAAGTGCCTCCTGCTAAGCGCTTGGTCATGGCCCTTGGTCCTATGAGACTTCGGTCGGAGTAAAAGGGGGGCTAGTGGTTAAATTGTTGTTTTCAAAGGTAGAAAAGCGTTAAGAAGGGCGAAGCCCGTGGTTTTGAGTTGTGGTCACCTAGGGAAGGGGGTCGAAGGAAGTGCATGTGCAAAGATCGACTTCACAAGAAAGACAATTTTCAGATAGCCATTATGGTTAGGCTAGCTCATGCGACCATGGTGGAAGAAGCTACAGGAGTGATCGATCTAAATAAAGAATATATCGTGACCGTCGAAGGATGAATTCAGAAGACACCACAATAGTTGTCGGATCTGGGAGTTGCAGAGGGGAACCGTCTGATCAATATCTGATTAAGTCTTGACCGTCAAATCAACACAAGTAAGATCTATGGTGGAGATAAGTTGTGGAGATCGGGGGAAGAACTAACATCCATGCAGGTTTAACCTCTGTAATCCTCCTAGACCGTCGATCTGTAGATTTGACAAGATCAATGGTTGACATTATTTCCACTACAGACGAGCAGTTTCTATTGCGGAACTCAGGAAAGGAGATAAACATCGTGCTAGTTGGCACTCCACAATCGTCCCTGATCATAGATATCCACGTTGGTTCAATAATGATTGTCGATCCTCGATAGGAGGTTAGCGATTGAATAATTGAGTGAGGTCATAGCCTCGATCACCTGGGTCGGAGTTATAGGTCCTTTGGGCATACGAGAAGAACTAGGTTCAACACCTATGTAATAAAATTGTGGTTATGCGGATATTCAATAATGTTAGTGATCGAATATGACAGCTAAGATGATCCTTAGCACCCCAATCTCAGGTTTTACAATGCAGTTACAACATAAGACTGCATAAAAGGGTTTTAGGATGGGAGGTCTTGCATCAATAACTTTCTGCTCATGACTCAGAATTGAACAAGGAAGCAGTCATGGGAAAGGTCTTGGAAAGAGTATTCCAGGTATTCAACCATCATTAAGGATTGAGCAACTTAGATCATAGGAAGTCAGAAAGAATATTGTTGGTGACCATAAAAGAAAATTTGTGCCTATGTTACCAAAATGGTATATTGTGGTTCTAGCTAACAAATTTTGATGCATTCCTGTTTTAAGATGTAATGATTACATTTAAAATAGAAAAATTTCTAGAGATGTCTACAGATTGAAGAAAGAACGACAAAGACAACTCTTCACTTTACATTTGAGATCTTTAAGAAGTTATTGGATCAGATGTTGGTTCCAATAAGCAATATGGAAAACAAAAATGAAATTTTGGTTCGGGGAAGACCTGTTCTATACAGATTGATATATATATATATATATATATATCAAAATGATAGAAGTTGATTTTTCCAGTTAGGTTGAAATCAATTGGGTCAAGATAGGAGAAAGTAGTTATTAATCAAGCTAATCCAAGTGCTGATATGATCAGATAAGGAAAGGCTAAATCAATTGCCTCAAGAAATAAATTGGTGTTAAATGACCAAGGTTACTCAGAGAACATGACTGGAAATATAATTGGGTCATGTAGGAGTTGGACCAGAGGGATAGTGGAATTCTGAAAATTAATATTAGCATAATATGTGGTTGCAAGTATGGAAGGTAAACAAGGAAAGATTCCTGGTTGGAGTCAAGTCCTTGAACATCCTAAGATAATAGAATAAGAGATCATCAGGTAGATATCAAGCTAATAGGAATACATGACAACACTCTAGGAGGGACAACAAGAATAATAGAGGATTGTTGATGCATTCCAAAGGTGTTGAAGATATTTTCACAATAGCATGGAGATGTCAAAGCCAAGAGTGATTTGGCTAGAAAATGTTCAGGTCATAAATAATCATGCACAGTGGTTATAGTGAGAGCACAAGAAGATTCAGGAATCTAGAAGAATTGAAGACTTTTGGGATAAACAAAGAAAAGTGATACAAGGAGAAAGAAGTTGTTGCAATTACTGTAGCGGCAAGTATGTGATGGCTTGTTGGGATAGCCATAAAGAGAGAATGCTTGCATGTTTGCAAGTGTTGTTGATGATGTTGCTGCAAATGGAAGGAAGCAACAAAAAGCTAGAATGTTGATTATAAGACCGATAAAGAGGTATGAGAGCTTCTATTGTCATCAACTAATCAGGTAATATCAAACTCGTTTAATGGCAGCTATGTAGGTAAGTATTTCTCTTTTGAAATTATTTTGAATTATTGCCAAAGGTAAATTCAGGTAAGAATTTCCCAAATTGAATTTTTATAATACAAAGTATGACATTGTTTAAGTGCATTAACATGAATAAGTTACCACTAGGTGTGGTAAAGGCTAGAGGCATGTTATAGTTATCAAATCTTATTAGCTTTTGAATGCACACACTGACATAGTAGCATGTGATGTTAATTTGGTTATGAGGTAATATCCATAGAAATAAAAGATAAGAACTTGTTATAGGAATGATCCCAGGAAATTTAGTCATGTATGAGACCAAGACATGGTTGGATATGGCAAGGTATGGATATATAAAGGTTACATACCACACAAATACCCAATGAGATTCCTACTTTTAAGTAAAACTTGGAATACAACATTTTTGCTAACACTAATGCACACCACATAATTATATTCTTGGTGTAGTGTATGAAGGCAACCAAATAATCGAGAAGAAAATGGGAAGTGTGTGGAGAATGTGTCAAGACATTGGCTAGATTTCCAATTTATGGATGGTGAGATACATGACTTAGATAAGGATCATTCTGAAAATCAATGCAATGGTGCATTGAATAAATAGGCATTGAGAGTTGCACTCATGTCTAGTAAGTGGCAGAGCTGCACTCATACATGATAAA
>SNQJ01S0166888.1:0-20935 GCA_010110895.2 Picea sitchensis | reverse complement strand
TTTGTATTATATTTTACGTTTTTATTATTTTCTTGATTTAAAAAACAAGTTGAAGGGGAAGATTAAAAAAAAACGTTAGTCCCATACATTCCCAAGTTCTATTCACACTATCCTTAACGGATAAACCTTTTAAATACCTAAGTGTTTAACTCTCTCATGTGTTTGGGATGTCTTTTTCAGGAAGAAGATCAATGGTTTAGATTCACCCGTATGCTAAATCAATGGTTGTTGAGAGACAGTTTTCAAACGACCATAACTTTTGCTACACGTGCTTGAATGAGGCCTATGATACCTTGTTGGAAAGGTATTCGAAAAAGGAAAGCATTGATGTAGATATCCATTACATAAAGTTTACTAGAAAAGGATAGAGAATGCAGAAAACAAACACCCACAAATTTAGTGGGAAAATTAGTCATACCAACTTCAGGAAGATATATCTAGAGATACGAGCAACACAATCAGGAACATGATGGATTGATGGAAATATGGAAGAGTGAAGAATATGATGGGATAGGAATGTATAGCATATTGGAAATGAAAACAACCCAAAAATGAAAAACACAGATGGAATCCAAATTCAAATGAAAAACCGGGTATGCTGACTTCAAATCGTCATCTTGGTACGATGAAATGGGAACAAAATAGATCAATGAAAAGTAATACATAGGAGGGACAAAATGATAACATTTTTGTGGGTCTAATATCACACCCAAAACTTGAAAAATAAAATATAACACAAATGGACAAAGGAAATGAGTATTGTTAAACATATATCATTTATAAACCCTCTGAGGACAAAAGTAATGACTTATGAGTCCATTTAGTTTATCTGTTTAACAATTACATGTGTCCATACTAAAAATGAGATAAAATAAATATGGAAGGAAAATAGAAATGAATATGAGTGAGAAATGAAGAGTCTTTCTCGTCTTATAAAGAACTTATGGAATAAGAGCGAGTTTTTCCCTTGTAAAAAATGATGGTACTATTACTTCTAAGTAATAAAAAGCAGGTGACTTTTCAGAAATTTTTGTCTTTGATGGATGTAGTAGAGACTATTCTTGATGCATTTATCTTATAGCTGAGTAGATAGGACTCTCTTGTACATTATTTCTTCACTTTGTTTTGTTTACTCATGTGGTCACATGTTTCTTCATGGGTACAAAAATGATGTTATAAATGTATTATGAAACTATCTAAACATCTATAACGTATTTATTACATTTCATTAGAATACATGAATTATTCTGGTTCTAATGGTTATCCTCTTTTACTCATTCTATTAGTTTTTCTTTCAGGATAGGTTAGAATTAGTTAGATTGGATTAGTTATCTCTTAATTAGAATTAGTTAGAAGTGTTTGGGGGAAAGTTCATCGTCTTTCCCCTTTTTATTTGGTGCAGGTGGCAACGTGGCCCCAAAAATCTGGTTGGAAACACTACTCCAAATGAGAGTGGGTCGTTGGGTCCTTCCATCAAGAATTTTCCATCATATGATTGAACAAGTCATTATGTCCCTTCAAGAAAAATGGTGCTAGAAGGAGATTAGGATGACAGTGAGCCTGATAGTCACTTGTGTGTATTTTATTTTTAATTTATTGATGGCTCCATCCACAGTATGAGGAAAATATCTCTATGTTGTGGTAAAACCCTGACAAATGGAAATGTGTGAAATCAGCTCTAATATCAGAGGTATGCTTTATATATAGAAAAATGTCTAAACAAGATAAAAGGCACCTCATCAGGACATTAGATTCCCACCATGAGCACTTGACCCAAAGAAATATACTTGCAACTAGTGCTCAACAACTAAGCAATGCAAACATATGGTGATAATATATAATGTTATCATGTTCAATAAAAAAATACATCAACATTCATAACAAATATGCTTATGGAATAATAATTCAAATATATTTGCAAGATAATTAATTGGACAAGAAAAGGAGCTATTTGTAAGATATAATCAATAGAAGTGAATAAATTCTGGAACTTCCATGTCGACAGGTTCATAACCAAGAAAATAAGTCCCTCAATTTGGGCCTCCACCACTTCAATTCTCCATGAAGGAAATCTCATATAAGAGATATAATGAGGTTCTCAATCAATATGGGAATATCTTGGGGGTTGAACCATGTGTTGGAACTTAAAAGGACAAAGGGATGCACACTCAATGTAAGTGAATAATTTCTCTAGAGTAACTTTCCTCTCAAGTTGAATTCTTTCTCCCATACTGTAACTCAGTTTGGCCCATTTATAGACTTAAGCTGGAACTAAAGGGATGATTGAACATTTCGGTATATGGAAGGAAGGATCATTGATCTTATTGGCGTGACATGGAAACCGGACACCATTTTCAATTTTGGGCACATTTCTCATGTACGCGGGTTGTAGTGAATTACCTTACAATGACCTGCATTAACTCTATAGTAGGAATAGCACATATATGTGGAAAAATTATATTTTTATCTATGGGATTTGAAGAAAAGGGACTTCAAGTCTCACTATGGAAATGAAAAAAGGCCCTCTTGCAATATTTCGCGGTGAGGCAATATTTCTATAACAAATTCCCCTATTGTAAGGAGATAGGAGGAGTATCTGCGATGTCCCAAATACATTATAAAAATGCAGAAGTGGAGAAATGGGGACCCAGCTAGAAAAATTAGTTGCTCATTACAATTTGTACTTGAATTACTGCATACATGGATGCCAATTTGAATTACTCTGCATATCCATGTGAAAATATCCCAAACAGAATTGTCCATGTGGCAATGAATAGGAAGCTACAAATCTTGGGTTAAATTGCCAAAGGATGTTATAGTCATGAACAAGGCCGAGTGAAACCCGACCTCAAATCAATATGAAGATATATGTATACAATGGAGTACTGATCGATTTCCTAATCCTTGAAGTCACATGATGCTGGTCCAATGAAAGAGGTAACAACATCTAGGAAAGTTGCAACTTCTAGCCCGATTTTTCAAGTCTTCTACAATCCACCAAGGTGAAAGTCTACATCATGTGAATAAAGAGTTAAGGTTAGACACAATGAGACTTTGTTTGATTATGGGTCATTAAGGCCTCGCGTTAACAAACATGAGACAACCCTAGGATGATGGTAGAATACATCCTTAAGTGTGAATAAAGAGTCGAGATTAGGAACACCTAAAGGATACATCGATCAAGAGACATTGATTTATTCCCAAATGTCTATGGCGAGAGAACCTACCACTAATATTTTCAAAGCCTCTAAGTACTCATAGGATTCTAGGTCTGGATTTCAAAAATATATCTAGTTGAATTGATGGAAGGAGACATTGAGGGAACAGATAGAGCATCTCTCATCATTTAGCATGAGTTAAAAAGTAGGAGCTTGATGATTCAGATAAAATCACATAAAGAACATGTTCACGAACCAACAAACCTATGCATTTTTCATGTGTGCCAAGTGCAATAGGTACACGAAAAGACCCTCTGAATAGGATCCTATGAGGAAAACTGTTGAAAAAGGTGAGGAAACTACCAATAATGATAATGACATCGAGGCCACTACATGAATCCTAATGTATGAATATATTTCTTGTTGTAGAACACAAGGGAAACCACCTAATCAACAACCGATGATCAATGTCAGTACTAGGTTCAAGGCTACCTATCAATGAAGAAAGTAGGACCAAGGTACGCAATAGGACTACAAATTCATATGATTCTAAGACAAACTAAGGGCATGGCCAACATACAAAGTCAAGATTTATGAAGAGTGGCCAACACGGTTGATAGACATCCAACTGAACAAAACATGAGACATATGTAAGAATTTAGCGGCATAGACTCAATGATGAAACCATGAGATGCAAGAGGCATCAATCAAAATCTCCATAGGGACTAGAAGAGTAACGTCGGGGGGAGTAAACTCTCTAGAATGAGATAAGCTCCCTGAGCCATGCTAAAACCCAAAATTATGATGATAGGTGGAATACAAAATGTTTGTCCTCTTTTTAAAGGAGAAATGACTCACATAATATATAAGATAATACTCCCTTCACCTTTATATTTTTTTTTTCATAGTCAAGTGAATTCTATGATATAGAGGGGGAAACGAGTGTCATAAGTAAAAAAAACTAGTTCAAGCGGTGGAACATATCTATCCTCAATATGGAAGTACATGTGGGAGATGAACACTCAGGGGAATGTTCCCTCACAGCATAGAAGTGTCAAGTTTCAAAGGATACAAATGAGGCTTTGGTTGGTTGTGGATGCAAAAACTATTGAGGCAAGTGGTTTTATAACCCAAAGCAATAACCCGATGCTTGGCTCCAATACTTCAATCAAGGCATGAGATGCAATGACAACAACACCAAAAATTGTTCCTTTTCATAATATTAGTCTAGTTGGTTTGAAAAGGGATAAAATTTGACCAAATAGACATCCTATCAAATCCAATTTATGTAGATGTGAAAGAGACAAGTTCACTCGACAATATTTTCTCTTTTGAAAAACATGGGAAAATAGATTAAATAAAAGAAACTCGTTGGGAGTCCCTCTAGTTATAGGTCGACGTAATGTAGTGAAATGATGTTCAAATGTAAAGTCATGTATTAACTATAAAGGACTCTCAGTCCTACGAAATAATCTCTGCATGAAACAAATGAAACTGCGACCTAACTAAGAATTTGCCATGTTTGGTAAGTCTCTACCATTTGATAACAGCTGCGTCTTATGTCAGATGAGGTTTGTGTCACTAAAAGTGGGTTAAAATTACTGTAAATTCGAATGAGTGTCAGTTATAAACACGTCTTGTAGCAGACAAAGGGTTTTGTGTCACTCAAAAATGGGTTCATACCTAAGGAAAATTAGTGACAACTATAGGACAATGCAAGTGTGAATAATGGAATGGATACTATCCTATATGTTGGGTAGAGAAAATACTTTTTTATAGTTAAAAACGGTCCATATAATGCTAAAAACCGTAAGAATACTTGGCGAAAACTACAAAAACCAACTCAATCCATTGATGTATTAGTCCGTTAGGAAAAAATACGATCTGAAACTGCAAATGGGTAAAATTGTTTTATAAATAGTAATAAAACCAAATGTTACTATGTCATTTGACTTTTTGATCTAGGAGTGTATCCAGGAGGCTCCCTAGGTCCATAAATGCTCAAAAATGAAATTTCGAGAATCCAATTTCGAAACTAATTCCATTGCAACCATCTCATTGCATTGATTCCGACCATATATTTACTTTCTCAAATGGGCGTCATATGCGAGAGTTATCACACTATATGATCACTTTTTCCCAAACATGTAAAAGTCAACAGTTCCATGATAAAAAGTCCAGCAGTACGACATTAGCATGATGTGAGATGACACATGGTAGAGCCAGTGGACCTATCCCGGTTGACATGAGACCAACAGTGTGACATGTGTCACCAACGGAAGGGTGACATGTGCTTGCTTTCATCTGAGTGCCGCGTGTATAGCATCTGATGACATGTGGTAGGCATGGACGATGATCGAGTAGACAAGTGGAAGGCACATATTTGACAAGTGGACCAATAGCATGTTGACACGTGGAATCGAAGAACAACAAATGGTGGGTGCCACACTTGACACCTAGAGTGTTGGTCAAATTGTTGTATGCAAAATATATTGGAGGTCATGGGGTTCAACCCCATGTTTTAAACCCTAAAGATTTCTGATTGCTCAATAACGAATACATCACATGTTCCTTATTAAATTGACAAACTTTGACTGCTTTGATTGGTATGTATTCAGGCATGCATGGGGCTGGGCTAGCCCCAACCTCGACTCCATAAGTTCCATGAAACATGACCATAGCATATGCGAGTTTGTGATGTGGCGTGCTATATATTATGGTTTAGGTTGTTTCATTTTATAAACCATACAATCAATATATGGGAGGAGAGCCAGCCGCCCAACCCTAGGGGTTGGCTGTGGCATATGGAATACATGTGACCCTATACTAACCGTGCGAGGCTTTTAGGCTATGTTTGAATTTTGGTTACAGAGTGAGTTTTTAACTATACAAATTGGATTTTAATGATTTTTTAGGCACAGGTAATGGAATTTTAGTATTTTAGGGAATATTGGACTCTTTTTGAGCCTAGATTTTTGGAGGAAGTTGGGAATGGATAACCAACTTTAGATCTATATAATCTAGGCATATTTTAGGCCATGGAGGGATAACCAGAGAAGATTTATTCTGAATCGAAGCCAAGCCAAAGTCATTTTTGATCTTGGGAAGCTATTGAGGAAAGCACCTCTGCGGGCCATTTTTGGGAGCTAGGGACATCCATTTTTAGTGTCATTTTTTCCTAAGTTATAGAGATATGGAAGAACAAGAACAGATCAATATTGTATCCCTATGGCACTATTGTGATGTATTTTGGGGTGTTGAAAAGAAATAAAAGCCTCCCAGGTGAGACAGTCCCGAGGCGTAGGAAATTTTTGTTCGAACCGTTGTAAACTATCTTATTATGGTTTTGTTGTTCTTATTTCCTTATGTTCGGATCTATATATGAGTTTATGGTTGTGATATAATCCTCCTATTTAAATCATCTTTCATTAAGCTAATGAATGGTTAATACACACATGCTTAATAACTCAACCACCATCATTAAAGATCTTTTAGGATCAAGTGGTATCCCGAGCTAGTTGGGTTTAGTTTTTGAGTTTCATGTTAACCAAGGAAAATATACAACATGGTGAAGGCGATCTTGTTGAAAGAATCAGTGGTGGATTGAAACTTGAGATTCTCCCCACGCGATTGAGAGATGGCATCATAGAGGACTTTCTCTTGATGAGAAAGAGTTTCAAAAAACTTTCCTTGCTATGTAGGAGATGGTGAAGTTTTGTACAAGAATTACTTGGAACGAAAGAGACGGTTCTTGGGAAATATTCAAAGGGAAAAAGTGAAGAGGAAGAGGTTCATCTCGTTCCTCCTTCACCTCCATCATCACCTCCTCCTTCTCCTTCTTCTTCAATTTCCAAGTTCTAAATCTAATGCAAAGAAACATGTTCATAAACATAAGAATGAAATGCCATTATTAAAAGCGGATATTAGAAATTTGAGTTGCCATATATGATGGTGAAGTTAATCTAGAGAGACTTGACAATTGAATTAGGAGATGGGTTTACTACAATGAAATAGATCAAGGATGAATACACACAAAATCAGAGTTGGCATCTTTGAGACTTCGAGACAACTCTCATTTGGTGGAAAAAACAAGTTGCAAAACGAAATGCAACAAGTGTGTAATGTATTTCCATCATGGCAAAATATTCATTCATGTACTTAGGAAACAATTCTGTCCTTTGGTTTATAAATAAAAATCATTAATTGAATGGAAATATTTAAAACTAAGAAAAGGACAAACAATGCAAGAGTACAAAGATGGCTTTCGTAAAATGGCAATGATGTTAGACATTCCTTTACAAACACAGAAACCCTTATGAAGTATATATGTGGTTTACCTGCACATATTAGAATCAACGTATTCATGTTTGGACCGTCTAAGCTTGATGAGGTTTCTATTCAAGAAAAAAACATTGAGGTAGGGTAAACAAGAGTTGGTGTATCAGGAAATCGTCTTCAAGGAAAGAGGACAAGAGTAAGTGGACAGGAAAAAAGGAAAATACCGTGGAGAGAAAGGAAAAGCATTTCAAGAAAGAGGGGCATGATGAGGACCCTTGTTGATAGTTTCATCCCAAGAAAGAGGCCAAAGTGGTTCAAGGAAAGAAGGGGAAGGCAAGCAGTTGCAACAACAACTAGACCCACAAAATTGGGATCAGATTAATGTGATGAATCAAAGGTCTCATTAGTTGGTATGGCAGGTAAAATTGGTGAAGAGCATTGATTGTAGAAGTAACTTGTTTCATATGAGGACCATCATGTGACACACTAAGGTAGACACATTAATGGATAGTGGATCTCAAAGCTAATCTAATCTCGAAGAATTGGTTAAAAGAAATTGGGGTTAAAAACACAAGTACATGTAAACCTTATACTTAAATGGATAAACAATCATCATCAAATGTGCATAACAAAACAATACAATCAAATTCACAATTTCATCTAAGTATGGGCGAGGTAACATGTGATGTTGTGTCTAATTAAATGAATGGAATGGTCTTAGGTAGTCCATACTTATATGATCATACAACTATCTTCTACATGACAAAGAATCAATATCAATTAACCAAAGCGGTCGGGGATTATGGAAGTTCATGCTCCTCATGTTAAGGCAAATAAAACCGCTAAAACAAATGGAACAATTAAGAGGAGGATTCATGCAAACAACAAATCAATAATTGTTGTTTCAAATAGAAATAATCAATCTTAAGAAAGAAGCGAGGAAATGATTGTTGAATGGAAGCAATCATAGTTTTCTTCAAGATAAACTCATGATGTGGTGCAAATATTACAAGCATATCAACTCATTTATAGTAAATATTTTTTATCTTATCGTGTAATGTTGTCTACATGGATGATAGTGGCTAAGTTAAATGTGTGAGGGGTTCCGATAATTTAACAATATCTTGTCGGTTATTCATGATTATTACAGTTGATCTTGATAGAGACAAGTGCACATGGCGAGTTTAGAGACAAAAGGATACATCGGGTGGCTATCCAAAACTTGTTGACCTAGTGAATAATGTTTTGGGAACAAAAGGTCCTTTAGTGAGGAGGTGTGATCCAAAAATCAGATCGAGGGAAGCTTCAGTCCAAATACTCAAAATAAAAGTTCACATATCGAATAAAACCAATTCCATTCTTTGAGTGTCTCGTCATTTAATTCCAACCATATGTTACTTTCTAAAACATATGGAGTATGTGAAAGTTATCCTTTCCTTTGATTTTTTCCCAAATAGGTAAAAGTCAAAGTCAACTTGATCACAAAAGTCAACACTAACTTCAACATGACACATGGTATCAACACAATGGAGTACAATAAAGTTGACATGGACTAGCTAGATTGTGACATGTGTTACCACTGGAAGGGTGAATACGTGGCGTGCTATCACAGTGCCGATGGCCTTACGTGCGATGAAATGTGGTAGAGTATGGGCGATATTTAGGTGAACAAGAATGGCGGGGTATGGATCACGACAAGTGGACCAATATGTTGACACATGGCATTGGAGGACTGCAAATGGTGGGGTGCCATGGGGCACTCAAGTGTTGGTCAAATTGTTGTTGGAAAAAATATATTGGAAGACTCATGGAGTTGAACCCATGATGACCTTTTGGGACGCAACGCTTTCAGAGTGCTCCAATAACCAATGCACTGCACATATTGTTTATTAAACTGTTCCCACAAACTTTTATTTGACTTTGATTGGTATGTATTCCAGCGTGGGTGAGGGGCTGGGGTTGGTCACAAGTTCCGTGACATGACCATAGCATATGATTATTTTGTGATGTGGTGCACACATATAGCCCATGGTTTCAGGCTGTTTCACTTATAAACCATATAGTAGAATATGTCGTAGCAAGGTAGCGTGCAACCCCTAGGGGTTGGAGCTTGTATATAGTGCATGTGACCCTATACTAGCGAGCGTGCCCAGGGCCTTTGGGCAATATTTGAATTTTGGTTACAGAGTAGTTTTTTAACTATACAGATTGGATTTCTTATTGTTTCGAGCTTTGTTAATGGAAATTTTGGTCATTGTGGGAATGTGCACTCTTTTGAGCCCGGATTTCTTGAGGATGTTGAGGTGGATAGCCAACTTCAGTCTATATAAAATAGGCTTGTTTGAGGCCATTGAGGATAGTCATATTAGAGTTATGTTGAATCAAAGCCAAGCCAAAGTCATTTTGATGCACGGGAAGTTGTTGAGAGAGAGAAGACACTTGCGGGCCCCTTTTTTTAGGAGGCTCGATTTCGTTTTGAATATTTGTTTTTTTCTTTGTATGGTTCTAGAGATTTGGAAGAACGTGACTAGATCAGTATTGTATCCCTATGACACTGCTTTGATGTAGTTTTTATCTTTGAATAGAAATAAAAAAGCCTCCTTCAAGACAAAAGGCTTCGAGGCATTAAGGCAGGCTGCAGTACTTGAACTCCATTATCCCTTCTCTTGTTATGGTTTTCTATTCTTGGCTTATGTTTAGTTTTGTATATGAGTTTATGGATGTGATATAATCCTCTTATCTTCATCCTCTTTCATTATCTTCTGAATAAGTTAATACACACATTAGCAATTAACTCAACCACAATCATTAAAGATCTTTTCGGATCATTTACCCAAATAGTGAATTTTGGATCAAATTACCTACGATATTCAACTGGTGATTGCGAGAGCATCGAGTGATGGAATCAACTTTTGGACTAGGTAAGTTTCCCCTTCCCCTCCTCTTTCTTTATAGTGGATTAAATTTTGTATTTAGGTTTGAATTTATAAGTTATCTAGGGTGAAAATAAAAATTTTAAGTGTATGTGACTATCATTCATTCGTCATGTATACGCGTGATTATACATGGTTGTCTAAAAGAAAAATAGTGCATACTCAACCCTATATGGGTGTGAATGTTAGCCCACATATATGTTTAGTAAACAAAGTTTTTATGTGTACCCCTACCTCGCCTTAGGTGTCGCGACCCGGTCAAGGATCGTTCTACCTCTGATGAGCCAAAGTAGCTCCTTCAATTCCCTGCTAGAACCTTTTCCTAAACAATCCACAGGTCCTCTCTATAGAAAACCTGCCATGTGAAAATTTAAGAACCCAATGTGAGCTTTCCCCACCACGTGACTTTCATTGTAATCATGGGCCTTAATCAAAAGGCACTAATCGTGAATTGATTTTAGGATTTCAGCATGTAGTCTCTCCCCACTCCTTGTCATTCTGATGTTGAAAATAGAGTAGGGGCCTAATGACTCTTGGCTCCTCCTTAAGCCTTCTCCATATGATGATACGTCACATGGCCTAAAGGCCACTCTCACGAGTCTTCATTTTTGTTATTTAAGGAATTGTGTCGTGCCTTCCTTTCCTTTTCAAATCCACAAGCAGGAGACATTTACCTCCCTAGATCTACAATCAGTTGTCCTTGATCAACAATAATAATGAAATCTGTTCAAGTTTTCTTTCAGGGTTTAGGCAGAATTTTCTCCTCTTCTTTCCCAAAGTCCAAACCCCGATGGATTCCATATCTTTATCATGTGTCCACTGATAAGGATGGTTTTGATTTCCTCCACATGGTCGGGGTTTTCGTGTCGGGATTATGGAGTGCAGTATCCTCCCTTGTCTTTTGAATCCCTGATTCCTGAATTCGTTGACTCACGGATATCTGGTTCGAATCCTCCTTGAATCAATGTCTGTTCATCCTCAACATCAATGCCAAGTGAACCTTCTTGTAATGATCCCAAGCCAAATTATTTCTTGGAATCACTAACTACTATATACTAATAATATTGAGTTATTAAAGTGCATACAAGATTCATCAACACATGGAGATCACAAATATATTCAAGATGTAGAATCACAAACAAAGAATCGACCTTTTTGTTATGAGCAATGAAGATCAATAAAATAGATGTGTCGTAAACCTCAGGATAATAGAACAAGCATTGAATATGAGCTGCTACAAAATGCTCTCGATAATACAAAATAAACCTCCAAATTTTGGATATACAATGAAGACTAAATCAGAAGATGAGCCATACTAATGCTCAACCTCGAAGCAGGAAAGTGCCACGTCCTACTAGAATTTTGAAACCCTCAACAACAGATGCCTTGCTACCAAAGTGTCCAATCATCCAGGTCATGCCAAATGATAGATCGAGACAGCTGTCAGGACAAACGGTCTTAGTCCCAAATCCACACTCAAACCCCATAGATCTGAATTTCTCCTTGAATGGGGTGCCCACTGGATGAATGAAACCCTATCTTTGGTTTAATACGATGAAGGAGACCTCCAAATGATCTGAAACTCTCCAAGAATATAGATCAGGCTATGAGAATCTAGTGGGAGAATTTTCGGACTCAGACCTCAAGCAAATCTCCCTAGATCCGAGTTTTACCGAATCACAGGAGACGTCCTCCTTGCCTCAAGGCAGTCCCAATCTGTAGACCAATGTAGAATGATGATAATCCTCAAGAAAATCCCTCAAGTAGTGGTCCTTCCTGCCAAAACAAAACCCATTTGAATGGCCCCAGGCCCTCTGTATAAGCTGGATCGAACCTCCTTGTAGATGATGGTGCGCCCTTGATGGAAACACGAGAATAGTACGACTTGCTACCTTCTGAGGTGCTAGATGGAGATGGTGAGGACTAGGAATGGTGTGGAGAGTCTGGTCCCGAGACCAAGTTGTGGAACAAGGTGGTGGATATTTCACCATTGAGTTTCTCTCAAGGGTTTGTATAGAAAACCCGCAAATTGAATGCTCAAGAACAATAGCAAATGCTAATACAAAACCAGAATGAATTAGCAGGTCGCTGACCTCTTACTTATATCTTTTCCTTCTAATTCTCTATTGAGTTAGGTTAAATCCAGAGTTGTCTTCTATTCATCTGTTGGGTTATATTTTACTCCTTTATCTTTTTCCTTTCTTAATCAACTTAAAAATATAACTTTAACTTCTTGACTTTCCCTTGGGTGTGAGGACTATGACCTGGTGGGGTGCCAGACCAGCAGTCTCCTCATCACCTCTCTAAGAGGTGGGGACATTCTGATCACCCACAGCAGTAGTATCCTCAAGCAATTCCAAACTGCTTCTCTAATACGTTCTCGCTCCCAAGTGGCATCCTCAATGGGTGAATCCTTCCACCTAATCAAATGCTCCTTGATGCTTTGGTTTTGGAGCCTCTTCTCTCTGACTTCAAACACCTCCTCTGGAATCAAAACAAGTTGTCCCTCCTCATCCATGGGAGGTAATGCCTCAATAAGCATGACATGTTGACAGAGGGCTTTCTTAAGGCATGAGACATGGAAGACTTTGAGAATTTTTCTACAATGGAAGCTCCAGCTCATAGCTATTATTGCCCTATACCCTGCTAACTCTCTAGGGTCCAAGGAAATGTGGTTGCAGTTTCTCTGCCCGCTTCTTTTAATGGAGGCCTGGATGTATGGTTGCAACCTCAAATGGACTAAATCTTAACCTCAAAGGTACGATCAACTCCATGCTTGTCTGCTTGGACCTTTGTTGGTTTGGTAACCCTCTGTAAATGATCCTTCAGTTCCATGAGAATATCTTGGCTCTACTCGATCCAATCCCACTGTAGCATCGAGATTGTGTTGTCATAAATGCAATCTCCACAAATGATAAGAGGATCATAGCTAATAATAAATATCTGAAGGGTGACATGCCAATGGACATATGTTGGCTGGTGTTGTAACAATATTCTCCCAAATGTAACCATCTAAACCATGCTTTATGTTGTCCTTCTATGTAGTTTCTGAGGTAACCTTCCACCCATTTGGTGACTATCTCAGTCCCAACCATCCATTTGGTGATAGCTAGTACTAGGAGTCAATGTCGGACCCACTAATATGAATAACTTCTGCCAAAATGTACTCATGAATATGATGTCTCTGTTACTGATGATGGTTTTGGCAGGAGCCATGTAGTCCTGAACAACTCTCTGTGAAAAATAATTGACCACCTATCTTGTGTTGCGTTGAAGTCTGTGGCTATGGGAAATAAGTGTTCAAACTCCGTCAACCTGTCTACCACCATGAAAATACAATATTTCCCCTGTGCCCTAGGCAACTGTTGTGATGAAATCCATGGATACTTTCCCACTTGTGCTTTCACGGAATGGGTGGGGCTACCAATAGTCCTGCGGGGTGTGTCGTGCTCATCCTTGTTTTCTTGGCATGTAGTGCATTCTTGACATGCTTCATCACATCTTCCTTGAGACCTTTCCATGCAAAACTCTCTCTCACTTGATGCTATGTCTTCGCGATGCCACGATGCCCACATCTTGGTGAGTTGTAAACACATGCATGCAAGATCTTAGCTTTGAGAGTTGATCCGGGAACTAAAAAGATCTGACCTTTCTAATAGATGAGGTCATTGTGACACTGAAGTTGTCATCTTGTATTTGCCCATCCAACAATTGACAAACAAACTAATCCTTTGCATATTCCAATATCAAATGTTCCTTCCGGTCGGCCCATTGCATCTGGGACATGGAAAAAATGGATGGTATACGGATAATGCATCCATATTTGCATTGTTCTTTCTTTGACAAATTCAATGTCAAAATTAAATGGGGTTTTGTATTTTTCACGGTTTGTTGTCTTTCATTCCAAATCATACCTTCCAATAGATATTTAAGACTATTATAGTATGATTTGACCACAAACCTTGCACCTACAAATATTGCCTGAATTTGGCTTCCAGTGCATGCATGATAACTAACATTTCCTTTGTATGCATTAAATGTTGTAAAAGTAGTTCGGAGGGACCCCTATGTTTGGCTTTCATAAGGCAGGGTGCACCTAGTGCATCAACAGCCCCTATACCTTCCTGAGGCATCACACTCCAAAATGAAGGGTGGAGAGAAATCGGAAAAATCTAGAACTGGGTAGGTGATCATGACCTCTTTCATTTTATCCATCGTGACTTGGGGCTCATCATTGCATTTGAAGGACCCATTTTGTTAGAGATGGAGACAAGGGTGCGCACAGTTGAAAACCCTTTGACAAATTTCCTATAGTATGTGCATAGGCCAGGAATCTCAGTTACGTGAGTGTTTTGAGGTAAGAGCTGCCATTCCCTAATGGCTCATTATTTTCTCTGGTGTACTGGCCTCCCTTTGACCCTATAGTGTGTCCCAAGTAAAGAGACTTATGTCATTCCAAAACTCACACACAGATTCCACAGGCATTATAGTGAGTGTTCCTCCATGATTAGAAAGGATTTGGTCCACATGTGAAGGTGTTCCTCCTAGGTCTTCTTGTAAATGAGAAAGTCGTCAAAGAATCCTCAACAAGTGTTTCCTTATTTGTTTGTTGAACACATGGTTCATGCAATCTTGAAATGTGGTTCTTGGATTAGCAAAGGGCATCACCAAAACTTGGCCATGGTACCCTAATTTGTTTTGAGATGTCCTCCTCCTCATCTTGATTTGATGGTAGCCCAAGAGAAGATCATTTTTTGTGAAATACTTCGCTCCATGAAGCTCATACAATAACTCATCAATCCTAGGTATGGAATACCTGTTTTTGATCATCTTTTATTCAAATCCCGGAAGTCAATACACATCCCTCATCGTTCCATGCTTATTCTTCACCAAGACTACTAACAAAGCAAATGGGCCAGACAGTGCGATGTGTCCCATGTCTAGAAGCTCCTTGATGGCCTTCTCTGTCTCGTCTTTATACTTCTTGGGATGCCTATAAGTTGTGGTGATATGAGGCTTAGCCCCTTCTTCCCCAAGCTCAATGATATTGCTTTCGAAGCATACTGTCACGGTGCTTTTACACGGAGGAATCGACCAAACACTTCGGTGATTTTCAGGATATTTTGATCTCTGGTGTTTAGTGCACCTTTCCCTTCTCATTTACACGTGTTGAGACCTTACATTCCGTTGCGTATAAGATTTCTTCCCTTATGAAGATGGCTTCTATCCTCTTGGTTGTGACCACTCTGGAAAAGTTATCTGTCATGCCTCTAAGAACAACCTTTCATCCTCTTTCCTCCATAAAGAACATTTCCATGGTCTTGTAATTTGTGGTGATGGGTCCGTACTGACCACTGCACCCTAGGATGATGTTGGTATCGGGAAGATCCATCACATACACATCACGAACTAAATCATACCTTCCCAATTGAGTTCCTTACAGTATGTGTATCTGTTATAGACATAGTAATACCACACACTACTCCACTTTGAATCTAACTAGGCTTCTGTTGTGGTGTGTGCCTCCTCTTAGGTAATGCATCAATGAAATTGTGGGAGCTCTTCCATCATCGGAGACAGAGCCTCTGTCCTTGTAAGACCCTCTCATCTTGAGAGAAGGTGTTGAACTTGGGTACCCTGTGAAGATGTAACATAACCTTCTCTCTCCAATGTACAGTCTAGTTGGACCCTCCTCTTTCTGGCTTTGCCTCTAGCGTTTCGTACTCCATGTTTTGTATCTGCTCATACTCATCCTCTTCTTCGTCATCTAAAGTGACCTCTATGTAATGCACTTGGCCACTACCCATGAATTTGTGGGATGGGTTTCATGGCTCCTTGCATGTGAAGAGTTGCTTCCTTCTCAGTTCTCTGTTGGTGTTATCATCTATTCTGCCAAGACCCCTTTCATAACCCTTAGGGTCATGTCATCCCTAGTTTATTGGAGGCCTTTAATCTCATCCACCATTGTTAAGAATTGGTCTGGGTATAATTTTGGTTTAGCAGTGGACCCAGATCCCTCGTCTTCAAAATGGCTTCTGGCAGAATTTGAGCGAGGGCCTTAACCAACCCTTCAAGGTTCCATCAATCCTTCTGTAAAAAGAATCCTTGAACACGGTTGGGGACATATCTTAACCATCACTACCAGCCTCACCGGAACTCATCAATGTATGCCTCAATGGCCACTATTTTCTTGAGTTGGGTGAGCTCGCAGAAATGTAACTCGGGAACTCCTAGATCAAATCTATCAATGAGCCTCTAAGTGAATTCTATATAGGATACAATCTAGTTGTGGCAGAGTGTGGAAGAACCCAACAGGTACCTGATCATGGGCCCTACCATCTAATTACATAGTGGAAACTTTGATAGCCTCCATCTCTCATAGAGGTTAAAGCTGTGAGTAGTATCGATACGCACTATGCTTGTCTTTGTAATATTAGCCGTTACACCATCGAAGTATGGAATCTCTATCTTCCTTTCCTTGGCTCAAACTCAAAGCTGCCCTTACAGCAGTTTGCGTCCTAGGCTAGTTTACGGCTGAGTTGAGCAATACCAGTCTAGGGACATCGATAACTGTTTCATATCAAGCTATAAAAGGTATTCAGTACTCCATTAATTGTTCCACAAAATCTCCAACTTTTGTTCATCTTTGCCCTGCTCATCTATGAATGTGGGCATGTATGGTCCTGGGGTTATCCGCTACTGAGTGTTAGCCCTAGCAGTTCATCCGTGAACCTGCTGCATTATGGCCTATCAGTTGGTCTATGCCCATCTTCCCAAAGGAGCGTGCCACTTCCAAGACTTCCTTCGGATCTCGATGCTTTCTCTGGGTTATATATGATTTCCTCATGGGTTCGATCGGACCCTCCAACCTCCTTATTAACATACGTATCAGGATCTTTTCTTCGATGGGTTACTTGCATCCAAAGGTTAGTTATCCTAGTTTGGTTCTCATTCATTTTCACGGCAAATTCTCATCAACTTTCTTTAATGTTCGAAGATTTCGGCCTGTCCCCTTCTGTTGGTTTTCACGATACTCATCCAACTATCGGACCAATATTAGCACTACGTGAGTTCATGTTTTTGTTGGAACTTACCAAATTTGGTTACTAAGAGAGCCAAGACCTGAGGTTCATGGTCGTCTCCTAACCCTTTCATTTCTACCTCTGTTTCACTATTGTTTTCTTCCTCCGACCCATAAAAAATTCCCCTATACTTCTGCATACATTAATCTCTCCACCCGGGGTTTGTGAGGATCGGGGCTCTGATACCACTATAATGAAATCAAACCAAATTATTTCTTGGAATCACTGCTACTACTAATTTATTGATTGGTGCATGAATTCATCAACATGGAGATCTGGCCATATTCAATATGTAGAAACTGAAACAAGATTTGACCTTTTATTATGTGAGCAATGTAAGATCAATACAATAGATGGATGATCGGGCATAAACCTCAGATAACTGAATAGGCAATAGATAGTACAGCACAAAAGTAACAAAGACAGTAAAAATAAGCCTCCAAAGGTGGATATACAATGAATTGAATCAAGCGGATCTAAGTTGTGGTATTACTCTAACCTCCAGAACAGGAAAGTGCCGTCTGCTAGAATGTGGAAACCCTCAATAATTCTTCCTACTACCAAAAGTTGTCCAATCATCCTAAGAAATATGCCAAATGATAGATCGAGGTGACATGCAAGGACAAACCAGGTGTCCAAATCTCCAAATCCGCTCTCAAACCCTATAGATCACGAATTTCTCATGAATGGGAGGTGCTTGTGGATGGCTGAAACCTAGATGGCTCAGCCATTGAAGGAGGCCTCAAATGCTCTGAGCACCAAGAGGAATATAGGTCAATTCTGAAATCCCATGGGAGGATTTGGACTCGGATCTCAGAAGGCAGATCTCCTAGATCAGAGTTCTGAATCACATGGCGTCCCTATGAGCTCCAAGACATCCCCAATCTAGAACAAATAGCAGAATGATGATAACCCTCGGAAAATCTCTCAAGCTGATGGGGTGCCCACATAAACAAGGCCCAACTGTCAGATGTGGAGCCCTAGGATAAAATTTGGATCGAACCTCCCTCTCAGATGATGGTGCCTGCCTTCAGAGCATAAGAACAATCTGACCTTCCCTTTCTGAAGTGCTAGATGGAGATAATTTGAGACTAGAATGGTGTGGAGAGTCTGTCCAGAGACCAAACTCTGAGAACAAGGTGAGTGGATATTTCTGCCAGGTTGCTCCTGAGGGTTTGTACAACAAAACCCCCAAATGAATTCTCAAGAGCAATGGCAAATGCTAATACAAAATATAATGAGTAATGGAACACTAGCCTCTTCTTATACTTTTCCTTCTAATTCTCCTGTGAGTTAGGTTAACTCCTAGGGTTAATCTTCTGTTCTTTTGTTGAGTTATCTTTTGCTCCTTTATCCTTTCGCTTTCTTAAGTCAACTTAAAGTATAACTTTTAACTGTGACTTCCCCTTTCAGTGTGAGACTATGACCCATTGAGGGGTGCAATTAGGTCTCCTCATCACCTCCTAGAGAGGTGGGGACATTACACTCCCTCCTTTATCATCCTCTGAAATTTTTGTCATCAGCGGCTCATGGCAATTCGAGAACCACGGGATCAGGTTGATGGCCTAGATCTTTCCTTCCCTTATGTACCCTACTATGCCCCTGGACATAGATTCAATGATCCAAATGTTCATCCTGGCCAGTCGTCTAATGACATATAGCCTCCTCCTCCTCTGTGCTTTCTCTTTTCATTCCTTTATGTTTCTCGTGCACTAGGCCTTGTTCCTCCTGATCTTTGGAATTTAGAGAGTAAGTCTCTCGGCCCTCCTTGTGCATCCCAGCCTCCTGAGCCGGACTTGAAACAATTCTTCACCTCACTCCTTGTCCTTGGCGAGCCTTGAACAGGATAATATCAACTTCACTCGAAGTGCGGCTAGTGAGCTTCCCTTACGGGTCTTTTTCCTCCTTGAGCTTCTACAGCTCGGAACTCAATGGTCTCTTCCCATTTCTCTCTTGAAGGACGGAAGTGCCCTCTTCTACAACTTCTTTCTCAAGAAGACCTTGCTAAGGCTACAGGTTGTTCAGTAACCCTATGAATGTCTTCCACCGTACTTCCCTTATCTCATAACTCGAAAGATATTTATCTCACATGCACTCTATGAAATCTCTCGATGCCCTCCTGGCTTAAGCTTCCTGAACCCAGATGATTGTTTCATCTCTCTGACCCTCCTGAAACCTGAGTCTTTCCGCTTCAAGGTGTTCCAAAAACATGGGCTTCTCCCTTTAACTGTGATTCCTCGGTGTGCCCTCTGTACGTCTGTCTAATTCCCATGAGAACTTCAGTGCACTCTTACGCTGACTTAGAGATCCCTCAAATACTACGCCAAATGCAACCCCTTACATGAAACCACAAAGAGCGGTGAGAGTAGCAACCTCAGCAAAATCATAGGTAGAAAAATCTATCTATCCATGCATATGGAAACTAACATACATCTGGCATGAAATGAAACACATAAACGACATTCAAGTGCATAAAACACACAAAGACTCAAGTTCTGGGGAAAAACTTCTCTTTGTATTGTAAAGAATGCCTCTGAGAGGTTACAAAATCTCGGTTCTAGCGAGTCTCAAATATCCTCTCTTCTCTACTCTTTTTCCTCGTCTCTGTCTGAATTCCGCAGAACTCAGAAGTGCACTCTTGCACTGGCTTAGAGATCCCTCAATACTCTGCCATGCAACCCCTTGCATGAAGCCACAAAGAGCCAGACTGAAATCAACAACCTCACAAATAGGTAGGAAAATCTATCTATCCATGCATATGGAAACTAACATACATCTACAACATATGAAATGAACACACACAGAAAACATTCAATTGCATAAAACACACAAAGACTCAAGTGCAGGAAAAACTTCTCTTTGTATTAATAAGAATGCCTCTACAGAGGTTACAAAATCTCGGACTACAACAGAGTCTCAAATATCCTCTCTTCTCTACTCTTTTTCCTTACTAGTTCTAATGAATATAGATACAAAAGATTTTTTCACAAAAGGGGGCTCCTTTATCTCTTCCCTCCATCTCACCTACTCTCATTTATTGCATTGAATGAATATTCAATGGCTTTCTAGTCAGAATTAGATCTATACCTTTAGCCTTTTATCAACCATTTAAGGCGACTCTAACTAATACATGCTCAAAGGTGTTGGGCCTCAGAAATGTCACTTTTATATCCTCTCTTTCCTTCACTATTCCTTACATTTCATCGTCCCATTAACCTTCCATCATACCATTTCCATAATGATACTTGGGTTTCTCCTTATTATTTTCCATTGTATTCATTTTAGTACTATAAGTGAATTTGTGATTAAATATTAGAAAAATAACATATTTTCATTATATGTCAAGGTTGGAGGAGTTTGATGATGTGTGCAGGCATATGTGAAGATTTTAACAAAGTCAAATATTACCACCTGGCCTCAAATTCGAATTCATCTTCAATCTTTGAAGATTTGAAGAATATTTGGGACAATCATTCAAGCATAT
>SNQJ01S0166884.1:23205-37471 GCA_010110895.2 Picea sitchensis | reverse complement strand
GGGGTGCTAGATTTAGTGCACAGTTATATTTGTCATCCTAAATATGTAGAATATGTATGTGGGATGAATTTTTTTAGAGCTTTCCTTGATGCTTTTAGCAGAAAAACTTGTATTTATTAGTCTAAAATGGTTGGTGCATTTAATGTTTTTCCACAATTTCAAGCAATGGCTGAAAAGTAGTTGGAGCCCTCAAATTATTTTGCAAGAAATCTAGCATAATGAGGATCTCATGAGTCATAACCATGAGGGAAATCCAGTGCGTGCTAGATTACCATCTTGAACAAGTAGGAGCGCATCTTAAACATCATCCCATCATGGGGGAAAGCTAGTGCATGCTAGCTTTCCCTCCTGCACAAGTAAGAGAACATTTCGAAAAACATCATCCCACCTTGGGGGAAAGATAGTGCATGCTATCTTTCCCTCTTGCACAAGCAGGGGCACATCTTGAAAAACATCATCCTTCCGAGGGGGAAAGCTAGCACACCCTAGCTTTCCCTCTTGCACAAGCAAGAGTGCATCACGAACAATATCATCCCACTATGGCATAAAGTTAGTGCATTCTAGCTTTCCCTCTTGCGCAAGTAAGAGTGCATCTCGAACAACATCATCCCACCATTAGGCATGTTAGCTATCCCTCTTGCACAAGAAAGAGTCCATCTCGAACAACATCATCCCACCAGTGGGGAAAGCTAGCGTGTGCTAGATTTCTCTCTTGCAAAAGCATGAGATTATCTCGGACAACATCATCCCAACGTGGGGGAAGCTAGTGCGTGCTAGCTTTCCCTCTTTCATAAGAACAAGCTCATCTTCGACAACATCATCCCACTCCAGGAGAATTATAGCTTGTGCTAGCTTTCCCTAATGGGAAAACACGAGATCATCTCAGACAACATCATCCCACCATTGGGGAAAGCTAGCTCATGCTAGATTTCCCTCTTGCACAAGCACAAGTACATCTCGAAAAACATGATTCCACTGTAGGAAAAATATAATGCAAGCTATATTTCCCTCTTTCATAAGCACAAGCGCAAACGCATCTTGAACAACATCACTCCAACCTAGGGGAAAGCTAGCTTGTGCTAGTTTTCCCTATTGCACAAGCACTAGCGCATATCGAAAATCATCCCACCATGTGGGTAAGCTAGCGCATGCTAGATTTCTCTCTTACACAAGAATATATGCATATATAACAACATCATTTCACTGTGGGTGGAAGCTAGTGCATGCTAGCTTTCTCTCTTGCACACGCACAAGAACATCTCGAACAACATCATTCGACTGTGGGGGAAAGCTAGTGCATGCTAGCTTTGCCTCTTGTACAAACAAGCGCATCTCGAACAACATCATTTTAACATGGAGGAAAGCTAGCACAGGATAGATTTCCATATTGCAGAATGACAAGTTCATCTTGAACAACATCATTCCATTGTGGGGGGACGCTAGCGCATGCTAGCTTTGCCTCTTGTACAAACAAGTGCATATTGAACAACATCATTGCACTGTCAAGGAAATATAGTGTGTGCTAGTTTTCCCTCTTGAACAAGCACAAGTGAATCTTGAACAACATCATTCCAATGTGGGGGAAAGCTAGTTTCTGCTATCTTTCCATATTGCAAAAGAACAAGTGCATCTTGAACAACATTCCACTGTGGGGAAAAGCTAGCATCTATTGGATTTCTCTCTTGCACAAGTATAAATGAAATTCAAACAACATCATTCCATTGTGGAGGAAAGATGACACGTGGTAGATTTCCCTCTTAGAAAAGAACAAGTGCATCTTGAACAACATCATTCCATTTTCAGGGAAGCTAGCTTTCCCCCTTGCAAAAGCACAAGTGCATCTCGAACAAAATTATTCCATGATAGGGGAAGGCTAGAGCATCATGCTTTCCCTCTTGTACAAACACAAGTGCATCTCAAACAACATCATTACACCATGGGGGAATGCACAAGAACATATTGAATAATATCATTCCATTATGGGGAAAAGCTAGTGTGTGCTAGCTTTCCCTCTTTCACAAACACAAGAACATCTCGAACAACATCATTCTAGCATGGAGGAAAGATTTCACATGCTAAACTTCCCTCTTGCACAAGCACAAGCACATCTAGAATAACATCATTCCACCGTTAAGGAAAGCTAGTGCATGTTAGATTTCCCTATTACGCAATCGCAAGTGCATCTCGAACAACATCATTCCACCATGGGGTAAAGCTAGTGCGTTCTAGCCTTCCCTCTTACACAAGCATAAGCACATCTCAAACAACATCATTCCAGTTTTTTGCATCTCGAACATCATCCTACCATGGGGGAAAGACAACGCGTGCTAGCTTTCCCTCTTACACAAGCATGTACACATCTCGAACAAGATCATTCCACTATGGGGGAAAGCTAGTGTGTGCTAGATTTCTCTCTTGCACAAGCACAAGCACATCTCGAACAACATCATTCCTCATTGGGGTAAAAATAGTGCATGCTAACTTTCAGTCTTGCAGAAGCACAAGCACATGTTGAATAATATCATTCCATTGTGGGGAAAATCTATCATGTGCTAGCTTTCCCTCTTTCACAAACACAAGCACATCTCGAAAAACATCATTCTAGCATGGAGGAAAGCTTGCACATGCTAAACTTCCCTCTTGCACAAGCACAAGCACATCTCAAACAACATCATTCCACCGTTAAGGAAAGCTAGCGCATGTTATCTTTCCCTCTTGCATAAGCACAAGTGCATCTCAAACAACATCATTCCACCATGGTGGAAAGCTAGTGCCTGCTAGCTTTCTCTCTTGCACAAGCACAAGACCATCTCGAACAACATCATTCCAGTGTTGTGCATCTTGAAAATCATCCTACCATGGGGAAAAGATATCACGTGCTAGATTTCCCTCCTACACAAGCATATACACATCTCGAACAATATCATTCCACTGTGGGGGAAGGCTAGTGTGTGCTATCTTTCTCTCTTGTACAAGCGCATCTCAAACAACATCATTCCTTTGTGGGGTAAAACTAGTGCATGCTAACTTTCAGTCTTGCAGAAGAGAAAACAGATCTTGAATAACATCATTCCATTGTGGGGAAAAGCCAGCCTGTTCTAGCTTTCCCTCTTTCACAAACACAAGCACATCTCAAAGAACATCATTCTAGCAAGAAGGAAAGCTTGCACATGCTAAACTTCCCTCTTTCACAAGCACAAGCACATCTCAAACAATATCATTCCATCGTTAAGGAAAGCTAGCGCGTGTTAGATTTCCCTCTTGCATAAGCACAAGTGCATCTTGAACAACATCATTCTACCATGGGGGAAATCTAGCGTGTCCTATTTTTCCCTCTTACACAATCACACACGCGTCTCGAATGACATCATTCCAGTGTTGGGGAAAGCTAGCGCATGCTAGATTTCCCTCTTGCACAAGCACAAGCACATCTCGAACATCATCCTACCATGGGGGAAGGATAGTGCATGCTAGCTTTCCCTCTTACACAAGTATATAGACATCTCAAACAAGATCATTCCACTGTGGGGGAAAGCTAGAGTGTGCTATATTTCTCTCTTACACAAACACAAGCACATCTCGAACAACATCATTCCTTCGTGGGGTAAAACTAGAGCATGCTAACTTTCAGTCTTGTAGAGGCACAAGAACATCTTGAATAACATCATTCCATTATGGGCAAATGCTAGCGTGTGTTAGCTTTCCCTCTTTCACAAACACAAGCACATCTCGAACAACATCATTCTAGCATGGAGTAAATCTTGAACATGTGATACTTCCCTCTTGCACAAGCACAAACACATATCAAACAAAATCATTCCACTGTTAAGGAAAGCTAGCGCATGTTAGATTTCCCTCTTGCATAAGCCCAAGTGCATCTCAAACAACATCATTCCACCATGGTGGAAAGCTAGCGCATGCTAGCTTTCTCTCTTGCACAAGCACAAGACCATATCAAACAACATCATTCTAGTGTTGTGCAATTCGAACATCATCCTACCATGGTGGAAAGCTAGCGCATGCTAGCTTTCCCTCTTACACAAGCATATACACATCTCGAACAATATCATTCCATTGTGGGGGAAAGCTAGCATGTGCTAGCTTTCTCTCTTGCACAAGCACAAGCACATCTCCAGCAACATCATTCCTCCATGGGGTAAAACCAGTGCATGCTAACTTTCAGTCTTGTAGAAGCACAAGAACATCTTGAATAACATCATTCCATTGTGGGGAAAAGCGAGTGTGTGCTAGCTTTCCCTCTTTCACAAACACAAGCAAGGATCGAACAACATCATTCCAGCATGGAGGAAAGCTTGAACATGCTAAACTTCCCTCTAGCACAAGCACAAGCACATCTCAAACAACATCATTCCACCGTTAAGGAAAGCTAGTGCGTCTTAGCTTTCCCTCTTTCATAAGCACAATGGCATCTTGAACAACATCATTCCACCATGGTGTAAAGCTAGTGCCTGCTAGCTTTCTCTCTTGCACAAGCACAAGACCATCTCGAACAACATCATTCTAATGTTGTGCATCTCGAACATCATCCTACCATGGGGAAAAGCTAGCCTGTGCTAGCTTTCCCTCTTACACAAGCATATACACATCTCGAACAAGATCATTTCATTGTGGGGGAAGGCTAGTGTGTGCTATATTTCTCTTTTGCACAAGCACAAGTGCATCTCGAACAACATCATTCCTCTATGGGGTAAAACTAGTGCATGCTAACTTTCAGTCTTGCAGAAACACAAGAACATCTTGAATAACATCATTCCATTATGGGGAAAATCTAGCCTGTGCTAGCTTTCCCTCTTTCACAAACACAAACACATATCGAACAACATCATTCTAGCATGGAGGAAATCTTGCACATGATAAACTACCCTCTCGCACAAGCACAAGCACATCTCAAATAACATCATTCCACCGTTAAGGAAATCTAGCGCGTGTTAGCTTTTCCTATTATGAAATCACAAGTTCATCTCGAACAACATCATTCCACCATGGGGTAAAGCTAGTGCGTGCTAGCCTTTGTCTTACACAAGCACAAGCGCATCTCAAACAACATCATTCCATTGTTTTGCATCTCGTAAATCATCCTGCCATGGGGGTAAGCTAGCGCGTGCTAGCTTTACCTCTTACACAAGCATATACACATATTGAACAAGATAATTCCACTATGGGGGAAAGATAGTGTGTGCTAGATTTCTCTCTTGCACAAGAACAAGCGCATCTCGAACAACATCATTCCTCCATGGGGTAAAACTAGTGCATACTAACTTTCAGTCTTGCAGAAGCACAAGCACATCTTGAATAACATCATTCCATTGTGGGGAAACTTTAGCGTGTGCTAGCTTTCCCTCTTTCAAAAACACAAGAACATCTCGAACAACATCATTCTAGCATGGATGAAAGCTTGCACATGCTAAACTTCCATCTTGCACAAGCACAAGCACATCTCAAACAACATCATTCCACCGTTAAGGAAAGCTAGTGTGTGTTAGCTTTCCCTCTTGCATAAGAACAAGTTCATCTTGAACAACATCATTCCACCATGGTGGAAAGCTAGCACCTACAAGTTTTCTCTCTTACATAAGCACAAGACCATCTCGAACAACATCATTCCAGTGTTGTGCATCTCGAACATCATCCTACCATGGGGAAATGCTAGCGCGTGCTAAATTTCCCTCTTACACAAGCATATACACATCTCGAACAAGATCATTCCATTGTGGGGGTGGGCTAGCATGTGTTATTTTCCTTTCTTGCACAAGGGAATCTATAACAACATCATTCTTTTGTGGGGTAAAACTAGTGCATGCTAACCTTTAGTCTTCCATAAGCACAAGCACATTTTGAATAACATCATTCCATTGTAGGGAAAAGCTAGCATGTGCTAGCTTTCCCTCTTTCACAAACACAAGCACATCTTGAACAACATCATTCTAGCATGGATGAAATCTTGCACATGCTAAACTTCCCTCTTGCACAAGCACAAGCACATATCAAACAACATCATTCCACCATTAAGGAAAGCTAGCGCGTGTTAGCTTTCCCTTTTACATAAGCACAAGTGCATCTCAAACAACATCATTCTACCATGGGGGAAATCTAGCGTGTGCTAGCTTTCCCTCTTAGACCAGCACACACGCATCTCGAACAACATCATTCCAGTGTTGGGGAAAGCTAGCTGATGCTAGCTTTCCCTCTTGCACAAGCACAAGCCCATCTCAAACATCATCCTACCATGGGGGAAAGCTAGCGCATGCTAGCTTTCCCTCTTACACAAGTATATACAGATCTCGAACAAGATCATTCCACTATGGGGGAAATCTAGTGTGTGCTAGCTTTCTCTCTTGCACAAACACAAGCACATCTCGAACAACATCATTCCTTCATGGGGTAAAACTAGTGCATGCTAACTTTCAGTATTGCAGAGGTACAAGCACATCTTGAATGACATCATTCCATTGTGGGGAAAAGCTATCTTTTGTTAGCTTTCCCTCTTTCACAAACACAAGCACATCTCGAACAACATCATTCTAGCATGGAGTAAATCTTGGACATGCGATACTTCCCTCTTGCACAAGCACAAACACATCTTAGACAACATCATTCCACCGTTGAGGAAAGCTAGCGCGTGTTATCTTTTCCTCTTGCATAAGCACAAGTGCATCTCGAAAAACATCATTCCACCATGGTGGAAGGCTAGCGCATGCTAGCTTTCTCTCTTGCACAAGCACAAGACCATCTCAAACAACATCATTCTAGTGTTGTCCATCTCGAACATCATCCTACCATGGGGGAAAGCTAGCGCGTGCTAGCTTTCCCTCTTACACAAGCATATAAACATCTCGAACAATATCATTCCACTGTGGAGGAAACCTAGCATGTGCTAGCTTTCTCTCTTGCACAAGCAAAAGAAAATCTCGAACAACATCATTCCTCCATGGGGTAAAACCAATGCATGCTAACTTTCTATCTTGCAGAAGCACAAGAACATGTTGAATAACGTCATTCCATTGTGGGGAAAATCTAGTGTGTGATAGCTTTCCCTCTTTCACAAACACAAGAACATCTCGAACAAGATCATTCCAGCATGGAGGAAAGCTTGAACATGCTAAACTTCCCTGTTGCACAAGCACAAGCACATCTCAAACAACATCATTCCACTGTTAAGGAAAGCTAGCATGTGATAGCTTTCCCTCTTGCATAATCACAAGTTCATCTCGAACAACATCATTCCACCATGGTGGAAAGCTAGTGCCTACTAGATTTCTCTCTTGCACAAGCACAAGACCATCTCAAACAACAGCATTCCAGTGTTGTGCATCTCGAACATCATCCTACCATGGGGAAAAGTTAGTGCATGCTAGCTTTCCCTCTTACACAAGCATATACACATCTCGAACAAGATCATTCCACTGTGGGGGAAGGCTAGCCTGTGCTATCTTTCTCTCTTGCACAAGAACAAGTGCATTTCGAACAACATCATTCCTCTGTGGGGTAAAACTAGTGCATGCTAACTTTCAGTCTTGCAGAAGCACAAGAACATCTTGAATAACATCATTCCATTGTGGGGAAAAGCTATCCTGTGCTATCTTTCCCTCTTTCACAAACACAAGCTCATCTCCAACAACATCATTCTAGCATGGAGGAATGCTTGCACATGCTAAACTTCCCTCTTGCAAAAGAACAATCAAATCTCAAACAACATCATTCCACCGTTAAGGAAAGCTAGTGCATGTTAGTTTTCCCTCTTGCATAAGCACAAGTGCATATCGAACAACATCATTCCACAATGGGGGAAAGCTAGCACGTGCTATCTTTCCCTCTTACACAAGCACCAACGCATTTCGAACAACATCATTCCAGTGTTGGGGAAAGCTAGCACATGCTAGCTTTCCCTCTTGCACAAGCACAAGCGCATCTCGAACAACATCCTACCATGGGGGAAATCTAGCATGTGCTAGCTTTCCATCTTACACAAGCATATACACATCTCGAAAAAGATCATTCCACTATGGGGTAAAGCTAGCATGTGCTAGATTTGTCTCTTGCACAAGCACAAGCGCATCTCGAACAACATCATTCCTCCGTGGGGTAAAACTAGTGCATGCTGACTTTCAATCTTGCAGCAGCACAAGCACGTCCATGAATAACATCATTCCATTTTGGGGAAAAGGTAGTGTGTGCCATGTTTCCCTCTTTCACAAACACAATCACATCTCGAACATCATCATTCTAGCATGGAGGAAAGCTTTCACATGCTAAACTTCCCTCTTCCACAAGCACAAGCACATCTCAAACGACATCATTCCACCATTAAGGAAAGCTAGTGCATGTTATCTTTCCCTCCTGCATAAGCAGAATTGCATCTCAAACAAAATCATTCCACCATGGGGGAAAGCTAGCGTGTTTTATCTTTCCCTCTTACACAAGCATATACACATCTTGAACAATATCATTCCACTGTGGGGGAAATCTAGCATGTGCTAGCTTTCTCTCTTGCACAAGCACATCTCGAACAACATCATTCCTCCATGGGGTAAAACCACTGCATGCTAACTTTCAGCCTTATAGAAGCACAAGAACATCTTGGATAACATCATTCCATTGTGGGGAAAAGCTAGTATGTTCTAGCTTTCCCTCTTTCACAAACAACAACACATCTCGAACAACATCATTCCAACATGGAGGAAAGCTTGAACATGCTAAACTTCCCTCTTGCACAAGCACAAGCACATCTCAAACAACATCATTCCACTGTTAAGGNGCATAAGAACAAGTGCATCTTGAACAACATCATTCCACCATGGTGGAAGGCTATCACCTCCTAGCTTTCTCTCTTGCACAAGCACAAGACCATCTCGAACAACATCATTCCAGTGTTTTGCATCTCAAACATCATCCTACCATGGGGAAAATCTAGCGCATGCTAGATTTCCCTCTTACACAAGCATATACACATCTTGAACAAGATCATTCCACTGTGGGGGGAGGCTAGCGTGTGCTATATTTCTCTCTTGCACAAGCACAAGTGCATCTCGAACAACATCATTCCTCTGTGGGGTAAAACTAGTGCATGCTAACTTTCAGTCTTGCAGAAGCACAAGAACATCTTGAATAACATCATTCCATTATGGGGAAAATATAGCCTGTGCTAGCTTTCCCTCTTTCACAAACACAAGCACATCTCGAACAACATCATTCTAGCATGGAGGAAATCCTGCACATGATAAAATTTCCTCTCTCACAAGCATAAGCACATCTCGAATAACATCATTCCACTGTGAAGGAAAGCTAGCCTGTGTTAGCCTTCCCTATTACACAATCACAAGTGCATCTCGAACAACATCATTCCACCATGGGGTAAATCTAGCACGTCCTAGCCTTCCCTCTTACACAAGCATATACACATCTCGAACAAGATCCTTCCATTGTGGGGGTAGGCTAGCATGTGCTATTTTTCTCTTTTGCACAAGAACATCTCGAACAACATCATTCCTTTGTGGGGTAAAACTAGTGCATGCTAACTTTCAGTCTTGCAAAAGCACAAGCACATCTTGAATAAAATCATTCCATTGTGCAGAAAATCTAGCCTGTGCTAGCTTTCCCTCTTTCGCAAACATAAGCACATCTCGAACAACATCATTCTAGCATGGGGGAAATCTTGCACATGCTAAACTTCCCTCTTGCACAAGCACAAGCACATCTCAAACAACATCATTCCACCGTTAAGGGAAGCTAGCGCATGTAATCTTTCCCTCTTGCATAAGCACAAGTGCATCTCAAACAACATCATTCTACCATGGGGGAAATCTAGTGCGTGCTAGCTTTCCCTCTTACACAAGCACACACGCATCTCGAACAACATCATTCCAGTGTTGGGGAAAGCTAGCGCATGCTATCTTTTCCTCTTGCAGAAGCACAAGCCCATCTTGAACATCATCCTACCATGGGGGAAAGCTAGCGCATGCTAGCTTTCCCTCTTACACAAGTATATACACATCTCGAACAAGATCATTCCACTATGGGGGAAAGCTAGCTTGTGCTAGTTTTCTCTCTTACACAAACACAAGCACAAACTTTTAGTCTTACAGAGGCACAAGCACATCTTGAATGACATCATTCCATTGTGGGGAAAAGCTATCTTGTGTTAGCTTTCCCTCTTTCACAAACACAAGCACATCTCGAACAACATCATTCTAGTATGGAGTAAAGCTTGAACATGCGATACTTCCCTCTTGCACAAGCACAAGCACATATCAAACAACATCATTCCACCGTTAAGGAAAGCTAGCGCGTGTTAGCTTTCCCTCTTGCATAAGCACAAGTGCATCTCGAACAACATCATTCCACCATGGTGGAAAGCTAGCTCATGCTATCCTTCTCTCTTTCACAAGCACAAGACCATCTCGAACAACATCATTCTAGTGTTGTGCATCTCGACCATCATCCTACCATTGGGGAAAGCCAGTGCGTGGTAGAATTCCCTCTTACACAAGCATATACACATCTCAAACAATATCATTCCACTGTGGGGGAAAGCTAGCATGTGCTAGATTTCTCTCTTGCACAAGCACAAGCACATCTCGAACAACATCATTCTTCTGTGGGGTAAAACTAGTGCATGCTAACTTTCATTCTTATAGAAGCACAAGAACATCTTGAATAACATCATTCCATTGTGGGGAATAGCTAGTGTGTGCTAGCTTTCCCTCTTTCACAAACACAAGCACCTCTCGAACAACATCATTCCAACATGGAGGAAAGCTTGAACATGCTAAACTTCCCTCTTGCACAAGCACAAGCACAAGCAAATCTCAAACAACATCATTTCACCATTAAGGAAAGCTAGCATGTGTTATCTTTCCTTCTTGCATAAGCACAAGTGCATCTCGAACAACATCATTCCACCATAGTGGAAAGCTAGCACCTGCTAGCTTTCTCTCTTGCACAAGCACAAGACCATCTCGAACAACATCATTCTAGTGTTGTGCATCTCGAACATCATCCTACCATGGGGAAAAGCTAGCGCGTTCTAGCTTTCCCTCCTACACAAGCATATACACATCTCAAACAATATCATTCCATTATGGGGGAAGGTCAGTGTATGCTATCTTTCTCTCTTGCACAAGCACAAGCGCATCTCAAACAATATCATTCCTTCGTGGGGTAAAACTAGTGCATGCTAACTTTCAATCTTGCAGAAGCACAAGAACATCTTGAATAACATCATTCCATTGTGGAGAAAAGCTAGCTTGTGCTAGATTTCCCTCTTCCACAAACACAAGAACATCTCCAACAACATCATTCTAGCATGGAGGAATGCTTGCACATGCTAAAATTCCCTCTTGCACAAGCACAATCAAATCTCAAACAACATCATTCCACCATTAAGGAAATCTAGCGCGTGTTAGTTTTCCCTCTCGCATAAGCACAAGTGCATATCGAACAACATCATTCCACAATGGGGGAAAGCTAGCATGTGCTATGTTTCCCTCTTACACAAGCACAAGCACATTTCGAATAACATCATTCCAGTGTTGGGGAAAGCTAGCACATGCTAGCTTTCCCTCTTGCACAAGTACAAGTGCATCTCAAACATCATCCTACCATGGGGGAAATCTAGCATGTGCTAGCTTTCCATCTTACACAAGCATATACACATCTCGAACAAGATCATTCCACTATGGGGGAAACCTAGCATGTGCTAGATTTCTCTCTTGCACAAGCACAAGCGCATCTTGAACAACATCATTCCTTCGTGGGGTAAAACTAGTGCATGCTAACTTTCAGTCTTGCAGCAGCACAAGCACGTCTTGATTAACATCATTCCGTTTTGCGGAAAGCTAGAGTGTGCCATGTTTCCCTCTTTCACAAACACAAGCACATCTCGAACAACATCATTCTAGCATGGAGGAAAGCTTGCACATGCTAGACTTCCCTCTTCCACAAGCACAAGCACATCTCAAACAACATCATTCCCCCGTTAAGGAGAGCTAGCGCGTGTTAGCTTTCCCTCTTGCATAAGCAGAATTGCATCTCGAATAACATCATTACACCATGGGGGAAAGCTAGCGCATGTTAGATTTTCCTCTTACACAAGCACAAACACATTTCGAACAACATCATTCTAGTGTTGTGCATCTCGAACATCATCCTACCATGGGGGAAAGCTAGCGCGTGCTAGCTTTCCCTCTTACACAAGCATATAGACATCTCGAACAATATCATTCCATTATGGGGGAAATCTAGCATGTGCTAGATTTCTCTCTTGCACAAGCACACGCACATCTCGAACAACATCATTCCTCCGTGGGGTAAAACCAGTGCATGCTAACTTTCAGTCTTGTAGAAGCACAAGAACATCTTGAATAGCATCATTCCATTGTGGCGAAAATCTAGTGTGTGCTAGCTTTCCCTCTTTCACAAACACAAGCACATCTCGAACAACATCATTCCAACATGGAGGAAAGCTTGAACATGCTAAACTTCCCTCTTGCACAAGCAGAAGAACATCTCAAACAACATCATTCCACTGTTAAGGAAAGCTAGCGCATGTTAGCTTTCCCTCTTGCATAAGCACAAGTGCATCTCGAGCAACATCATTCCACCATGGTGGAAAGCTAGGACTTGCTAGCTTTCTGTCTTGCACAAGCACACGACCATCTCGAACAACATCATTCTAGTGTTGTGCATCTCGAACATCATCCTACCATGGGGAAAAGCTAGCGCGTGCTAGCTTTCCCTCTTACACAAGCATATACATATCTTGAACAAGATCATTCCACTGTGGTGGAAGGCTAGTGTGTGCTATATTTCTTTCTTGCACAAACACAAGCGCATCTCGAACAACATCATTCCTCTGTGGCGTAAAACTAGTTCATGCTAACTTTCAGTCTTACAGAAGCACAAGCACATCTTGAATAACATTATTCCATTGTGGGGAAAATCTATCTTGTGCCAGCTTTCCCTCTTTTACAAACACAAGCACATCTCTAACAACATCATTCTAGCATGGAGGAATGCTTGCACATGCTAAACTTCCCTCTTGCATAAGAACAATCAAATCTCAAACAACATCATTCCATCGTTAAGGAAAGCTAGTGCATGTTATTTTTCCCTCTTGCATAAGCACAAGTGCATGTCGAACAATATCATTCCACAATGGGGGAAATCTAGCACGTGCTATCTTTCCCTCTTACACAAGCACAAGCGCATTTCAAACAACATCATTCAGACTAGTGTTGGGGAAAGCTAGCGCATGCTAGCTTTCCCTCTTGCACAAGCACAAGGGAATCTTGAACATCATCCTACCATGGGGGAAAGATAACATGTGCTAGCTTTCCCTCTTACACAAGCATATACACATCTCGAACAAGATCATTCCACTCTGGGGGAAAGTTAGCATGTGCTAGCTTTCTCTCTTGCACAAGCACAAGTGCATCTTGAACAACATCATTCCTCCGTGGGGTAAAACTAGTGCATGCTAAGTTTTAGTCTTGCATAAGCACAAGCATGTCTTGAATAACATCATTCCATTGTGGGGAAAAGCTAGAGTGTGCCATGTTTCCCTCTTTCAAAAACACAAGCACATCTCGAACAACATCATTCTAGCGTGGAGGAAAGCTTGCACATGCTAAACTTCCCTCTTGCACAAGCACAAGCACATCTCAAACAACATCATTCCACCGTTAAGGAAAGCTAGCGCATGTTAGATTTCCCTCTTGCATAAGTAGAAGTGCATCTTGAGAAACATCATTCCACCATGGGGTAAGCTAGCGTGTGTTAGCTTTCCCTCTTACACAAGCACATGTGCATATCGAGCAACATCATTCTAGTGTTGTGCATCTCAAACATCATCCTACCATGGGGGAAAGCTATCACGTGCTAGCTTTCCCTCTGACACAAGCATATACACATCTCGAACAATATCATTGCATTGTGGGGGAAAGCTAGCATGTGCTAGCTTTCTCTCTTGCACAAGCACAAGCACATCTCGAAAAACATCATTCCTCCATGGTGTAAAACTAGTGCATGCTAACTTTCAGTCTTACAGAAGCACAAGAACATCTTGAATAACATCATTCCATTGTGGGGAAAAGCTAGTGTGTGTGCTAGCTTTCCCTCTTTCACAAACACAAGCACATCTCAAACAACATCATTCCAGCATGCAGGAAATATTGAACATGCTAAACTTCCCTCTTGCACAAGCACAAGCACATCTCAAACAACATCATTCCACCATTAAGGAAAGCTA
>SNQJ01S0166884.1:2136-20935 GCA_010110895.2 Picea sitchensis | reverse complement strand
TATAGTTTTCAAATTCTTCCTCTAGTGATATCATGGTCAGTACTTTCAAGGATTCACCCCCACAGTCAATCATTGGCAACTCAAACAAAAATACATATACATTGTCCTCATGAATTAGCATGGTAATTTCTATTTTATGATTAATTACAAATTGGGGGAAACAGGGTGTTACAATTCCCTCCCCCTTAAAGGAACACCATCCTCGGTGTTCTTTCTCAAAAACACCTGTCATGCCTTTCTCATTCAGCCACTTAAGAAGTCTTGACCTTCGTCCTTGGTCAGGTCCTCTTTCAGGATCTTAGTCTTTGTGATCTGCCTTCAATAATTCTTGGACAACAAGCACATTAATCACAATTTTGTATGAAAACATCTTACTGTTGTTCAAAATTCAAAAGGAAATTCTCACACTTCTTAGCACAATACTTATCTATGCAGTTTGTGGATCTGTATCCACATGGTAGTTTTGTTATCCATGCTCATCGCTTTCCTTGATGTACCCATTGGGTGCATGATTCCAATTCAATAGTTCACAAGAGCTATCATGATTTCATCTTCCTTTCAAAGGTTTTTCTGCACGAGAAACTACCCATTGTGTGCATGATCCCAATAGTTTACAAGAATTATTAAGGTATCCTTTTCCTTGCATCACTCACTCCCCAGGCCCAGGCCCTGGCATCCCCTTCACTATTATGCAGTACCTCGGGTGATCCATATTGCCCTACCAAGGTTTTCTCACACAGGAAAATTTTAGAGACTCTATTGAGTCTTACAGTCGAGGCGTCCCTCACACTTGCTCTACTGAGGCGTACCTCTAGCTTGTGTTACCTCAACACAATAATTTCCATGCGATCATGGCTTATAACAGGGTTTCCATGGCTCAGTAGTAGCCATGTTCATCATCTTCAACTTTGACAACCCTCATCTGTCCTTTCTGGACATGTCTTTTCTTCTCGCCTGTATCATAGGTATACAAAATTCACGAGACATCATTATAAATTCTAACTTTCAGAATTTTATTCCAAATCTGTCACCCACAGATGTTCCATTCTCACGATTTGTTTTCATATTTGTTCCGCACAGGAACCAAATTCATAATTATGGGACTTTCCTTCCCATAACAGTTTATCTCAGCAGGCAATTGGCCTTCCTTATGTGATTACAATGCTGCCATATCCAAGACCCCTTTGCTTCCTGTACTTTCAACTTCAATCGGCCAAACAACTTGTTAGCGTTTCCATGCATATATATTTTATTGCATTTTTACAACATCATCACAACAATTTCAGAATTGTACATACTTAACAATTAAATTACTTTCTCAAAAAGGAAATACCATTCCTTGTAGTTTGGCTCAACAGGAAATCGCTCTTCCTTATGGACTTACAACATTGCCATATCCAAGACCCTTTCCTCCCTGCAATTTCATTCTTTACATAGCCAAACAATTGTTAGTTTTTCATGTACATTAACTTTTTCGAAAATCAAGTATACTAACAGTCCAGGTCATTTCATCTATTCAAGGATTCAAAGAAAAATGATACATCATCCCTTATCTATGCATCATTCCAGCCTACCAAATTTTCAAAATGTGATTCAGATATCAATTGATTTTAATGAATGTGCCAACATTTGTGGCCACATTCATACCCAATGCACCCTTGCATTTATTTCAAGTTTGTCACACTTTATGACAGGTTCTTGGCCATGGTGTGTTGGAACCTAACCAACCTCTCCACCACATGGCCTATTTGTTTTCATTCATTCTTACAACAAGACCATGCTTCCTGGTATAGGCCGATCACGACCCCAAATCGGTATACCAGAACTCAAAGTTTCACATGACTGCTTTTAAGCACTCCTTGATTGGTCAATGCATTCATGACATATTGGTTCATGAATTCTCCCAATGGTTACAAACAATGTTTACTACCGGAGGTTCATACCTCCATTATTCAAGTTCTCCTTCCCGAATCATACCTTACTTGGGTATCCAAGGCATACAACTACCTTTCAAAGTTCATGCATAACACTAAGACAATAAAATATTTCAGAAGGGGTTCTTACCAAATCCCTTCATACATTGTGCCACATAGGCACGAATATCTTTATACCGGTTCTTGGCTGCTAGCACTCTCTTTCTGATCTCTACCTCATCAACAATGCTTTAGCGGGATTTTCATAGTCCTGTCAACAATCTTTCGACTGCAGCCTCCCCATGTTCACCCTCTACTTGAGGTTGTTCATTATTGGCAACTGTCTTTATCAACAGTTCCAATCTTATTTCTTTCTACACATGACATACACCATAGGCACATTAGTCGTCATGTAAATTAAATTGAAAGTACCATAGCATTTAAATTAATAAAATATTTTCAGACATGTCCCAGCATATCCGCATGTACTTCATCACACTATCCTTAGTGTTTTCATGAGTGCAACACAACAGTTTTCAATCGTTTTCATAGTATTACAACCATCATCACTATGGTGTCAAAACATTTCCATTCATCAATGTACTAGCTTTCTCATCCCATAGAAAACATAGTGCACAACAAGGAAATAATTGAGGGCTATCCCCTTCTTCAAATTCTTTCTACATCGCCTGGGAATTTTCATCTCAGCCGAGTTATCTCTAAGGCCTCACTGTCTCTTCTCTGCTTTTGCAATTCTACTCCCTATCAGGATCTTCCTGCTCTTTTCCTTGAGCCTCTTTGGTTAGGCCTCACCCTAACCCTTTTTGGGATAACACAACATGCTTTAATAGAAACTCTTTGCTCACAAGGAATCATGAACATGTGCATCCTTCACACTTCCATTCAGTTATCGAAATGGTCAATATTCAGTTGTTAGTCTTCTATTAATTACATGATTCTTTCAAAATGTAATCTAGAATTCTTATATATGGACAGGCCTTGTAGCCCATTGTCCATCCTTCAATAATTATTAGGGTTGTGACTCTGTTCTTCTAACAAATTCCTTACACAGTTCCTCCACCGGGAACTCATTCGGCATGTAACTCCCTTGTTCCATATCCATCACTATCTGTGATGGCCTCAAGCTCGAATTAGCTTCATCTTGTTAATAAGCATTCTTTAAGGGACATAGACATACCTTTCTGGTATGTATTCTAGATTATGCATCAACACATGTTCTAGGTTTTTGCTAACTTACATCCAGGATGTACTTAGCTATACTCATAATCATAAGCCTGTGTGCAGTTGCCATAGGTATATTTTATAGCCCACATGCATCTTTACTGTTAAGATCAGTCAATTCAGATTCATTCACAATCCTTCTCATGTGATGCTCAAAGGTGTAATCATTTGTCTCTTATTATGACAAGAGAGAATATTTGAACATTTACCCTTTCATCTAATTATATTGGTACTTCCTGAGGAAATGGAATACATTCCCCTCAGGCTATTATTTGGAACAGAACTTTCATGACTCCCCAGAATGGAGTCAGTTATGCCTCCATAGTATTCATTTAATCTGGACAAGAGCAATACTTGCTTCACGTTTCACTCATCAGGGCAGTCATATTGGGCCTCTAGTATACTTATACTCTTACATCATACATGTGCATTACTTGCACATTTAATATCATTCATACCTTACCGGTATTAATAGCAGGCTTCCTATTATGAATCTTCACAATGCATTAAACTCATGCACTCAAGTACAATTGAACACAACTAAGTATTCATCATGCTAGTTCATGCATTCTCCTCACGCGACCATTGGCGATGACCATGGTCCGAACTAAAAGGCGCTTCACATTTCACGATTTCGAGATTCCTGTTGCAAGGAACTTTGGTTCCTCTATCCCTGAAATCTGAAAACCCGAAAGACCGAGGCTAAGGTTTTCTCGACTCTTTTATTCACATTACCCTTCGCTCGGAACCTGGTCTCCACCGTTTCCCAAACTTTTGATCCATGAGGGGCTTGCAACCTAGATCCCACGGTCTAGATATCTTTTCCAATCAACGGTCTTGATCAAATCCCAAATTTCCACCTTTCGGGATTTTGGTGGAGTCTTCACCTCCGAACTCCCGATTTCGAATCCCCAAAATGTGTATGTGTCATATCAATGATCCACTGCCTATCTCGATCCAATGGATCAGGTTGGATGTCGAGATTTCATGACATGCGAGTTCTCAAAACTCTACTTGTTTACTTTTAAACCTATGACTCCTGAAGATCCGATTACATTGGATCTACGGTTCAGGTCATTTGCTAACCAACGACCCTAATTGAATCTATGATTTACCTTGCACGACTTTGGGAAAGTCTTCGCTTCTATTTTCCTAATAGCCGAAACCTCAAAGCTCTAGAACAATGACTCTCGTTGATTCCAATCTAACAGATACTATTCCTCTTGAGTTTGTGAGTGATGAGAGGTTATCATCCTTATCTTTTCCACTGATCTACTAGATCTAACGGTTCATGGAATGTTAGTATTCCTCCCTCTGAGAGTTCCATCATCCGTTCAGATTTTCAATGACTTCCAGCCATGAACTTGGCATCAACTCTTCTGGAATCATCCTCTGTGTTCAACCTTCAGAGCTTTCAAACTTTAACACAAGCTTGTTTCTATATGCACTCGATGTGCTCTATATGCACACTCGGCATACAAAATTTCCCGCTATCTCTTCTGATCTTTTAAGTTACTTACAGGACTAATCTCATAGTCATAACTCATATGGATGTTACCCTCTCTTTATGGGAACAACCAAAAAGGGTCACTCTTGGGGATTAGCAATAGTCCCAAAGGACTCCTCTTAATCTTGTTTAAACAGATTCCTTCTCGTGAGTTAAAACTTTTAACACAAGTTTGTTTATATGCACTACAGTTCTATGCACACTGCATACAAAATTTCCTGCCATTCTTCATCTTTGGTTATCAATGTGACTAACCTTCATAGTCATAACTCATATGGATGTTACTCTCTCTTTATGGGAACAACCAAAAAGGGTCAATTTTGGGGATTAGCAATAGTCCCAAATGACTCCTCTTAATCTTGTTAAACAGATTATCCTTGTTATGTTGCCGATTCTAACCATTATAGGTCAGATAATCTGACCCTACATATTTTCATCAGTCCTCTCAATCATGAGGAGTTATATGCTCAGGGTTTAGTCTTTTAATAATGCAGTAATTATAACTTTCTAAGGATCCTACCAGTCCTTACCATATTTCCTAAATCATGAAGGAGTTATTCACGAGGATCTTAATTCTTACCTAACCAACCATCTCAATTACAAGAGACTCTACCTGCTTTAGTAGGTAGCCATCGTCACACTATAACAAAACAACTCAGTTCATGTCCTTTTTCTGGCTCGTGCAACTTCATAGAACAATTTATTCCACCTCTGTTATTCCTATTCAAGTCTTATCAATAATATTGATCAGTGCATCTCTACTCCTATAAGAGTAGTTATCATTTTGACAAAGGAACAATATAATTCCTTTGCTGGAATTTCGTAGAAATTCCCAAATTATAGTTTCATTCTGTAGTCCTTCTCCTTGAAGAGAAAATGCAGATAACAGTATATCCTTATGACTCATACATGAGCCCAAGAAGGCCAAGTGTTGTAACCATTCTTTGATACCAATTTGTCACATACCCACCACGGCAAAAATAAAACTTTCGCTCTTCTACAAGGGATAGAATCCGTGAATTCCTATGGGGGCCTAGCACATACTAGATTTTCCCTTATCCACCTCCATGTGATCATTCATTATGAACATAGGCCAAGCCAAGAGTTTCCTTTCACATTTCGCAACTTAGAGATGTAAGAGAGTCAAGTCTTTTGACTCTTCAAACCCCGAAACCTGAAATCTTACCTTCGATGAGATTGACGGCTGCAAATATCCCCTTGATCCGATGGTCCTGACCGTATTGGGATTTCGGTAACCGGGAGTTTGAAATGCAACAACCCAAACCACTGGTCACTCCAATCCCCGAACTCCGATACGCGATTTCTCATACGCGATCCAATGATCCTCAATGATTAGGATCCAATGGTCCAGATCTTTTGAGAGTTTTGTGAACCGGGAGTTCACGATGTAGCGACTCCAAATCTCTTGTCACTCCAATCCCTGAATTCCGATATGAGATTTCATGTATGAGATCAATGACCCTCATTGATCTTGATCTGACGGTCACTATCCCTCCTGAGATTAAGGGTGTTGAAAGACACTCAGTCTTAATCGTGTGTCGAGGTTTCGTATACTGGGATTTCGCGACGTGCGAAGATGAGGGGTCTTGCCCTCTAGTTTCCTGGATGCCGGAATACCAAAAATTATTCGTGCTAAACCATCTCATCCACAGAGCACATCAGGGTTTCATATACCAGTATTTCGTGACTTGCGAAGATGAGGGGTCTTGCCCTCTGGTTTCACGAGTGCCAAAATGTTGACCGACAACCACGTGTATTGTGCCGATGGATGGTTCCAAATACTTCGAGACTTTCATGACTTTGTCAAGTCCACTCTCTTGCCTATGCAAGGGTTAATATCAATGGTCAATAGAGCTCCGACATGTCCTTGGATCTACGGTCCTGGTTCCCATCGCTACTTGCGAAGGCTGAAGGGGTCAAGGTATTAATGTCTTTGTTCCTTCTTCCAATCTAACGGTCGGGATAGACCTTAGATCCTCTGAAAGGATCTCGTCCCTTCATATAGAAAATGAAAGGGTACTCTCTTTCAGTATTTGAAAATTTCTATCCTTCCTGAGCTTCGTCAGCTTTGGAGGACTTGAGAGCTTTGTGCTCTTTCTCCTGGGCTTGACTCTTAGAAGAGTCTTCAACACAACTATTGTGCTTCTTCATCAAGGGGTTCTGGGGTTCTATTTGATTGCAGAGAGCCTATGCATATCTGCACTACCTCTCATGAGCTTAACAAACTCCATCCTCCAAGGGACTCAGAACGACTAGGTGAGTAAACCATTGTACATGCAACTACGCCTAAGGTCAATGAGCTCATAGTTCATGGCTCTAGCTTAAGACACTACAAAACTCAAGAGTTTATGAGAACAAGTCATGTATGAACCATATAATTCCTTACTTGCCTAATTATACAATCACACATAAATCGAAGGGATACAGTATATCCATTAAGCATTCATTCACATTCCTGAAGGCATACGTAGAATAACCAATTCATACACAGTTACGGATAAATTACACAAGGTAGGAAATTGCTTTTCTATTATAGGTTGCCTCCAATCAATTGAATATGGGTGTTCTTCCTTCCACCCAACCATAGGCCCAGAGGCATTCATTCTTATCACTCTGGCCACCCCTGTTCGAAGCCATGATATCACCAGGGAATTCTCACACTTCTCGAGGGTTCTTCCTCCATTTCCACTTATGTTTGTGTCATGTTCTCTATAACTCAGAGCTTTCTCTCTCGGTTATGGCCTCTCTGAGGTTTCTTATATGCTCCTCGGCATCAAGCTCATGGTCTTCCATTCGTGACTCGCTAGAGAGCTCTGCGCATCTCCCTTGCGAGCTTACGCTCTTTTTTTTTTTTTTTGTCTGGTGTCTACTCTCTTGTGTGTATCCCTCTTACCTTGGAAGGTTTTTGACGATCTATCTTGTTCCTTCTATCATAAGGAACCTCACATCTGTAGCTCACTGTGGCACTTCAGGCTGACAGCCCATGTTTCCATTTATGGGGGTGGTTGATTGTTCAACCACCAGTCCTTTCTTCATCAACTGATATCTTTCCTTGGGATCCGAAGGAGGTTTTCATCCTCATCAAGGGAAATTTGGGGTTATTTGTCATAATGAACCCTCTATTTAGTTTTCAAATTCTTCCTCTAGTGATATCATGGCCAATACTTTCAAGGCTTCACCCCCACAGTTAGTCATTGGCAACTCAAACAATAATACATTTACATTGTCCTCATGCATTAGCATGGTAATTCCTATTTTATGATTAATTATAAATTGGGGGAAATAGGGTGCTACAACTATCTTTCCCTCTTTCGAAAACACAAGCACATCTCCAACAACATCATTCTAGCATGGAGGAATGCTTTCACATGCTAAACTTCCCTCTTGCACAAGCACAATCAAATCTCAAACAACATCAGTCCACCATTAAGGAAGGCTAGTGCGTGTTAGTTTTCCCTCTTGCATAAGCAAAAGTGCATATCAAACAACATCATTCCACAATGGGGGAAAGCTAGCTCGTGCTATCTTTCCCTCTTACACAAGTACAAGCGCATTTCGAAGAACATCATTCTAGTGTTGGGGAAAGCTAGCGCATGCTAGCTTTCCCTCTTGCACAAGAACAAGCGCATCTCAAACATCATCCTACCATGGGGGAAAGCTAGCATGTGCTAGCTTTCCCTTTTACACAAGAATATACACATCTCGAAAAAGATCATTCCACTATGGGGGAAAGCTAGTGTGTGCTAGATTTCTCTCTTGCACAAGCACAAGCGCATCTCGAACAACATCATTCCTCCATGGGGTAAAACTTGTGCATGCTAAATTTCAGTCTTGCAGAAGCACAAGCACGTCTTGAATAACATCATTCCATTGTGGGAAAAATCTAGCGTGTTCCATGTTTCCCTCTTTTACAAACAAAAGAACATCTCGAACAACATCATTCTAGCATGGAGGAAAGATTTCACATGCTAAACTTCCCTCTTGCACAAGCACAATCAAATCTCAAACAACATCAGTCCACCATTAAGGAAGGCTAGCGCGTGTTAGTTTTCCCTCTTGCATAAGCAAAAGTGCATATCAAACAACATCATTCCATAATGGGGGAAAGCTAGCTCGTGCTATCTTTCCCTCTTACACAAGTACAAGCGCATTTCGAAGAACATCATTCTAGTGTTGGGGAAAGCTAGCGCATGCTAGCTTTCCCTCTTGCACAAGAACAAGTGCATCTCAAACATCATCCTACCATGGGGGAAATCTAGCATGTGCTAGATTTCCCTTTTACACAAGAATATACACATCTCGAAAAAGATCATTCCACTATGGGGGAAAGCTAGTGTGTGCTAGCTTTCTCTCTTGCACAAGCACAAGCGCATCTCGAACAACATCATTCCTCCATGGGGTAAAACTTGTGCATGCTAACTTTCAGTCTTGCAGAAGCACAAGCACGTCTTGAATAACATCATTCCATTGTGGGAAAAATCTAGCGTGTTCCATGTTTCCCTCTTTTACAAACAAAAGAACATCTCGAACAACATCATTCTAGCATGGAGGAAAGATTTCACATGCTAAACTTCCCTCTTACACAAGCACAAGAACATCTCAAAAAACATCATTCCACTGTTAAGGAAAGCTAGTGCGTGTTAGCTTTCCCTCTTGCATAAGCAGAAGTGCATCTCGAACAACATCATTTCACCATAGGGGAAAGCTAGCGTGTGTTATATTTCCCTCTTACACAAGCACAAGCGCATCTCGAACAACATCATTCCAGTGTTGGGGAAAGCTAGCACGTGCTAGCTTTCCCTCTTGCACAAGCACAAGCGCATCTCGAACATCATCCTACCATGGGGGAAATCTAGTGCATGCTAGATTTCCCTCTTACACAAGCATATACACATCGCGAACAAGATCATTCCACTTTGGGGTAAAGCTAGCGTGTGCTAGCTTTATCTCTTGCACAAACACAAGCGCATCTCGAACAACATCATTCCTCCATGGGGTAAAACTAGTGCATGCTAACTTTCAGTCTTGCAGAAGCACAAGCACATCTTGAATAACATCATTCCATTGTGGGGAAAAGCTAGCCTATGCTATCTTTCCTCTTTCACAAACACAAGAACATCTCCAACAACATCATTCTAGCATGGAGGAATGCTTGCACATGCTAAACTTCCCTCTTTCACAAGCACAATCAAATCTCAAGCAACATCATTCCACATTAAGGAAAGCTAGCGTGTGTTAGTTTTCCCTCTTGCATAAGCACAAGTGCATATGGAACAACATCATTCCACAATAGGGCAAAGCTAGCACGTGCTATCTTTCCCTCTTACACAAGCACAAGCGCATTTCGAACAACATCATTCCAGTGTTAGTGAAAGCTAGCTCATGCTATCTTTCCCTCTTGCACAAGCACAAGCACATCTCGAACATCATCTTACCATGAGGGAAAGCTAGCATGTGCTAGCTTTCCCTCTTACACATGCATATACACATCTTGAACAAGATCATTCCACTGTGAGGGCAAGCTAGCGCATGCTAGATTTCTCTCTTGCACAAGCGCATCTCAAACAAAAAATTATTTTCCATATTGTCTAACCCATTATCAGGAGGAGAAATATCACCTTCATCACACTTGTTCTGTTCAACTTTATCTTGCAAATTTGAGTTGTCCTTACCACACCAATTCACTACTTCTTCATTCTGAGATATCCATTCTTCATCTTCCTCTGAAAGAGCCAGTAAAACATCATATGACCTGCCCTATAAGTAATCTTTCATAACAGAGTCTTCATCATCAAGGTTTTCTGCACTTGTGCAGTGATGTTCATCATTCTCAAGGATTGTCGAGCCTACATAGTTCCCTTGTTTATGATCACTCTCACTTGAAATTGTATCGAGCTCTGAGACATAGCCATGTTCTTGGACAGAGCATGGTTTTTTTTGTCCATGTAATGATAAAAGTAAGCACATAATTGTTCCATATATTTCATATGCATTGGAAGGTGAGAACCTATGGATACATCATCCTCTCCATCATGATTACACTCCTATAGCCTATGGTAATGAGAGCCTAGCATTGTCTTATTTAGAGGAGCATTTGAATTTTAGGTCTTTTGGTCATTCAAGCTATCAAAATTTCCCAACGATTGGATTTCCAGCCATTGCATATAACAAGGTAAACGATGATGACCCAACTGCAAACACATAGATGAAGTGAAATGGAAAACTACATGGGGGATAGACTATGCTTTATTGTAGTGCATCCGTGCTCAATCCTCTTTGCAAATATTGTTGCCAAACTCTTGCAGATGATGTTCAATCCTTGACCAATGACTATATAGGCCCACTTGATTTTATTGTTATCACTTACGAGGAAGAAAGGGTCTCTAATTGCAGTGTTTAAGGGATGGAGGATATGTCAACATTTCCACCAATCCCTTACTTGGAATATTACTCTGTGGGTACAGGAAAGTTATAGATTATGAAACTGGGTGACAAAGATTCCTATGTAAAGTTCTTGCAAATTTCTTTAAAGTCCAACCCCATGGTCGAGCTAAGCATATCCAACCTAGGGAAGCATTAATAGGCCTTAGGTATTATTTTTTTTGAAGAATCCATGGATTAGTTTCATCACAAAAACCAAAATGGTATTGAAATCATAGTTTCGGTTAGTAACGTCCTTGTTGCTGCAGAAACCCAAGAAAACATAGATAAAATCCCATATCTAATCTATAAATCCAAACCCAAGAAAACCACACAAATATATCTTTAGTACCCTTGACCAAGTCAACCAAGACCATGCCCATATTTAATTCACAACTCTTTCTGTCATAAACAAACTAGCAAGTTAGCAACCCTTTTTGCTACCCAAACTACCTCTAGCTCAACTTCTTCGTATGATTATCTAATAAATGACATAAGTTGGTCCTATCAGGAATTCCCTTGGATCAATAATCTAGTTATGATATTAAGGTTTCAAGTGTTCTTACTTATATCTATGATCCACATGGGACAACTCTTCCAAGATAGCATGGGTCTGAACCCACCACTACAAATAGTCCCCGAGAATTGTTCCTTGGAATTAGTATGCATGGATAACTTTACGAAGTTATGGAAAAGTAATATATCCTTCAACCAAATTCAACCTTCAGATCTGCAACACTAGATAAATGTTTGAAAATGCCAGTGTAATTTTGAAGGGGTAACAATTACTCTTTTAGTGACATATTATTCATCGTGGCATTTTGGTAAAGTACGCATACTTTTAATGACATAATATTCATCATGACATTTTGGTTAAGTACGCATATCCACAAGTAGTTGGTTTTGAGTTTGTTAGAATTAGGGAAAAATTTGAAAAACAAAATGTTTTTAAATTCTTGTTTACTAGATCAACACATATGAGAAAAGATATAAACAGATCTTAATACAAACAAAATTTCTGAGTGTAAAAAACAAACCTTTAGCTTACCTCTTGATCAATGAAAGATGTACCTGTCACATGTGTGGATGTAGACCTCTTGTGTATGCTCAAAAAATTAGTTTAGGTTCATGGATCAAACCTTTAGGGTTTGATCTCTGTCAATATGGACCGAGGGACAATTTGCTAATAAATAGACCACAAAAAGGATGTCTGAGACAACGACAACAAGTACAGCAAAACCCCACAATAGAAAACAACAAGACTTCCAAATATTAACTAGCATTAGCTATATATTTCTGTCAAAAATAGACAAAGGCCTTTTATATATTTACCATGGGTCCACTCAAGATAGCTGCCAACTAAAGAAAATAGTAAACTAAATGCATGTAGCAGAAGGATGGAAATACATTGTAAATAATGCAATGCATTCAACTTGAAGGTTGAAAGATGTAAATAACTATCATACATGCTGCTATATAAGATAGAAAAATGCCCTCAAGGGATAGGTATTGCTAATGAGGCATATTCCTTGGGTTGCATCATTGGTGGGGTGTCCATTAAGTGAGTGCATCCTCATGTGCCACATCAATTCCTCCCTATTTAGCTGAAAGTGTACACACTTTATCAATGAGCTAGGGGAATGTGGCTTCAAACACAGATTGAGAGGACCACTTGACTTGGCTTGGGAGTTATGATATACACTCCATGATATTAAAGTTATGTTTCTACTGCCAAGTGGATATGATGCACACATGTAGTAGTGTATATTTTGCAAAAGGGGGTTGATAATCTCGGATGGTATCTACTAGGTGAGATCTCTAAACTTCATCTTGCAAAAGAGAAGGTTTATACAACTTCAGGTTATTAATGGTCACCACGTCATGAATGGAAAATCCTTAGGGAATCTATAGATGATATGCATTATCATTGATATTTTGTATAATGGTGTGTAACACATAATGTATAGGTTTGAGTTTGTGATTCTATTTTCCTTTGAAACATTGATTGTTGAGATATAAATAGACTTTATCCCCACTTGAATTTGTGTAGGAAATATATGATAGTATTGTATTGAGCATTTGAATCTGCTAGTGTTGTTGCAACTTGTGAATGGATGTGCTACACTTTTAAACAATGAATGAAGCATGTTTCTATTCATGTTGTTGGTGTGGGGAGGTTGTGGGATGAATATTGACTAGTATCTCATAAGGATAGTCAGGGGTTGATACCCATAGCATGCTTCAAATGGTAGGTACCTTGTTGGTATATTCACTGCCCTATTATAGTTGTGTTGTAGTACATGTAAATATGTATCACACTATATATTTCAAGTGTAATAAATATGAAGTGCATGTACTAAAATGAGAATCATCACTTTAGTCTATCCATGTGTTTGAGGGTGAAAGGTTGTAGAAAGATAAAATTGACATCCTAGTAATTTCCATAGTGTTTTCTAGAAGGTGTAGAGAAATTCAGAGTCATGATCAAAGATAATGTCAAGAGGTAGCCCAAAACAAGAAAAAACATGAGAGAAGAAGAGTCTGTTGTTACACAGTGGCTTTGATACACAATATAAAGATGGACATTTTTGAGAATCAATGAAAACCAATGTAAGATACCTCCTTATATACCTTATCAGGTTTGCTTCTATATCCACAAGACTATGTGTATTTTTGTTTAATTTTCTGATTCAGGTAATTTGGCAAACAGTTTCCATACAATCTTCTTACAAGAGTATGTAAATTAAGATGAAACTTATAATGTTCACACTGATATATTGGAACAATTCAGAGAGTATTTTCTACACTCTATTGATTAAACTAGATGGGAAATAATGACAATATCAGTCTCAATACATAGAATAAAATAAATAGAAGAACATGGGTTATGCAATCTGTGTGTGTTCTTCAAGATCCCAGTTCTCCAAGGAATAATTAGCAATAGTATTTCTAGAATATATCAGCCTGTAGGTGCCCCAAATATTGCAGCAGTGCTAGATGTAAGGAAACCTCACGACCTCCACATAGCAAAAATGAGTCTCATAATGAGGATCTCTATCCAGAATAACAACACGACCTGTAGCAACTTGGACACTTGCCCAACCAATGAATGAGAGACTTAGAACAAGGGAGAATAGGATCAGATTCAACCTTGGTGATTAAAACCCGTCCCACAAACTTGGCCTCTATGCAATAATTTGTGCCCAGAAAATTCGTCCCAACTTGGCAGCAGTCACCCTACTCATAACACGACCCTCCAGTGGGTAACTCACCCTCCTCTTGAGTAAACAACCTTTGTGTCATTCAAATGTGCACCCAACAAATAATAATAAGAACCCAAATGAGAGATTCGACCCCCTTTCTCAAAGTCTTGTTTAACACAGGGATCAATGTCATCGAGAAATCTTTAGTTCTCACAAGAAAACAATAATCAAGATAACTTTGCTAACCATGAATTCCAATGAAGAAATCTGAACTAGAGATAGATGAAGGGTTTACAAAAACCCTCGGTCTTTCTTCTCAAGAGCTCTCACAAATCTTTTTATCAAATGAGCAAATACAAAAATGAGAGGCACCTCCTCTTTTCCCCTCTTTTATTTCTCATTGAATTATTTCCCGTTCACTTTACTTTTAATTTTCTTCTAAAGTCATTTTGTTCTTGCACACTTTCTCACAAAATTGTGTTGCTGCTTATTTCCCCTTTGGGGATGGGTTACTCCCAAGTTCAGCCTGGGCACCATATTTTGTTAGCCTTCCAAGAGATGAAAACCTCGCTCGGTGCTAAGGCTCGACCAAACTAGCAAACTCACATATCTGATTCTCTACGGTATGATGAATAGTGCACCCCATTTGGATTTGTAAAAATTGAGCCATTGATTAATATATGTATTTTGTTTTGTCTCATGTTGTTTCATGCAAGATAGGTGAATACTGTATGTTCATTTAATTCAAATTCACTTTTTATTGTGGAGAAAATGCAAACATTTGATCTTGGCATGTACAATCATTTCATATCATTAATAATTCTTGTTCCAAATCAAATAAATCTTCTTAATCATATTCAAACTCAGAAGTTTATGGACTTGATGAGAAACACCCATCATTCATAATAGTATCAACAATAGAAGAAAAAGTGCAAATTTGTGTCATCCTACTAGCAGAGAAAAGGTTTCAGAGTAGTCCGCAGGTGAGTAGCCATGGGTATAGTCTATGTTTTGATAGGCTTACATAATTTTGGCAAATAATGCTAGAGTAGTGCTTTATTTCTATTATGTGTATCTAGAAATTACAACTCTATTTGAGTGAGGACATTTGAAGAAATTGTGTTGGGAAACATGTCAGTGGTATTGGTCTTGTAGAATTTACACATGCCTAGTTTTTTCATTAATCTAGAAAATACTAACAATGTTTTGGGCAGTCTGGAGTAAGGTTCTGATAATTAGTAGTTCTTCAGGAGGTTGGAAGCAAGTGGCAGGCTTGTAGGACATACTGGATTAAATCAGGAAATTCAGTATTTTAACACTTTAGTAACAAGTGAGATTTGGGATTAATTTAAAGTATTAACTCAGGTAATTCTATCTTTTTAACAATTCCAGTGACTAGTGAGTGACAAGTGCGATTTGGGAGTAATTTGAGGTAGAACTGTTGAGAGGTTGGCATGTATGGAACTTCTAATCTAACACTAGATTGAAACTGGGTAGTACTTTGTTACTATCTAACCATCTTTCCAAAGTTGTATTTTCAAGGTTAATTTTGTTGATGTTTTAAGCCTTAACCAAAATATTAATGTAGGGTGTCATTGTAGGAAAGAAACAACTCTTTGGCTAGAGGGTGTAAACCAGCATGGATATTTTCCAACACTAGAGCCAAGTATCAAGAGTGATAAGTTCCCAGGGGTGAGTGATAGAGATGATCAATGCCATAAAGATTCACTACATGTCTTATGGTACAAATGTATGCGCTTAAGGCATTCTAAGTAGCAACCTAGCAGGTGCTTCTAGCTTGTGGACTTTTTAGGTGAATGACTGTTACATATGAGTAGATGGATTTAAGGAAGATGTTTTAAATTAATATGAACCTCTTCTCTTTTGATAAAAGGATTGTGTGGAAAATGGTTAGTATCATGTATGTTTGATCCACACCTATTGGAATGAACTGAAACTATTTATTTTGAGGTTTCAACCATTTCCCTTGCTTGACTGGCTTTGTTTTCATAAATCTTTCCCTTGCCTCTTTTTTATAGTTCTCCTTTAGGACATTGGTTCGCATGGTGACTAGGTTGTCTTGTCCAGAAAGCCAACAAACTATATCTTGTTTAGCTTGTTTCTTATGTGTTTTCAAATTGATATCCTTAGGAGTGTAGTAATGAGTTTTTTGATACCTTTTAGAGGACTTTCTTAGATATTGCCTTGTGAATTTTCTTAGATAAGTCCTGGATCGGTTGGTTTTTGTAGATCTTACCTTTTCCAAGGCTTTCTTTGTCTTTCTTCTTCTTACAGGATCATCTGTAGCCAGACCATATGTTTCACAAATAGATCAGTTGTCAAGGAGTCTTTACATTTTTTGAATTGATTTACTAACCTTCATGTTAGTACAGAGATTAACCAGGCATTTGTGACAATTGTTTAGATTTATTCCCAAGTATAAATCTCATAAGGGAGTTTGAATGCCTCTTGGGCCTTAAGATATTCTACAAACTTGCTAGGTAGAGCTGCCAGATAAACATGTGTCCAAAGAAAATTCTTGATGTCTTTAACCTCATATATTCTTTGAGTCCATTCTTGGTGGAAATCTTCATAATGTGACATTTTTCTGAATTTCATATTCATGAGGATCAAAGAATGTTTTTTAGCAATTTCCTTTTCAGTGCCACACCGGTGTCTAACAATTAGTGTAGTAAGGGCACCTATCATGTTCCTTTATGGGTTCCCATTCTCATGATAAATGGCATCATCTATTTCATATTTCAATACTTCTTTCTCCATTTTTTCAACTAGAGATGTAGAGGATTATATCTCCCATCGTTTAGACAATGTGTCTGTAAAGAGTTGAATAATGGATTTGCAGGCCTTAATCTCAGTCTTTCCTTTCATACACATAATTTTATAGGACACATACATCATATCAATGACTTGGAAAATTTTTCTAGTGGTCAGGCCATCAATGTTCCATCCATGTAATGTTCATGACTTGTCTAGTCTAGGAAATGCTACAAATGTGTGTGTAGGATCAAAGGTTTACAACATATAAATGATCATACAAATAATAAATGCGACAAAGGACTGCAAAGTTTGTATTATGATATCTCTGTGGATTACAAAATGGCTGAATGCGGCTGAATAAACTAACAATTCTCGACTAGATCAACAGACAAAGGATCTTAGACAGAATACAAATAAGCAATTGTGGTTGAATTAAATAACAACACTCGGCTAGATCAAAAGACAAAAGGATCTTAGACAAAATACAAATAAGAAACTAAAAGATAATACCCAGAATATGGGACCACTGTGAAATCAATGAAGAATGATGGAAGACCTAGATGATCTTCCCGGTGACTAGGGTGTGTCTTTCAATATCAAAATCAACCAACTGGTGTCTTCCTCCTAGAATACACTGAACTATCTCTCTCGAGATGCACCTCTTGTCCTCAATGACACGTCATAATCTTCATAATGATGAATTAGGTCGCTGACCCTTCCTTTATAGATTTTCAAAACCCTAAATCATGTTGAAACCCTAATTCACTATTGACTTCCAAAACCCTAAATCACTGTTGAAACCCTAATTCACTGTTGACTTCTATTTTTAGTTCATAATGACTTAAAAGTGCTTTTAACCCTTTTTAGCTCAATGTCACTTTCCGAATATAACACCTGTGACTGAAGTGACCTCTAGTAACCCTGTTTACCCCTCTTTGGCCCTAGCTATAGTCTAACGGGATGGTTTAGACCATTAAGCCTCCTCTCTGGAGCTCTTATTTGGAAAGGGACATTATAGTCCTCCCTTCCTGAAATTGCTTGTCCTCAAGCAATACCAGTCCAGGGTGCTGCAACACCTGCTCACTCTCCCAAGTAGCGTCCTCTACTGGAAGCTCTCTCCATCTGATCAAACACTCTCTGATGACCCTACTCCTTAGTTTCCTCTCCCGGAACTAACTCCAACTGTGCCTCCTCATCCAACGGGGGAGGCTGCTCTGATATGCTAATGAATTGTCCCACTAACTTTTTGAGGCAAGACACGTGGAACACGTTATGAATATTTCTCCCCTTTGGAAGTTCTAGCTCATAAGCAACCTTGCCTACTCGGTGCATGATCCTGTAAGGACCATAAAATCTAGGCTTGAGCTTCTTGGCCCCACTCTTCTTTATAGATGACTGTCTGTAGGGTTGGAGTCTCAAGAAAACCAAATCTCCAACCTCAAAGCTGTGCTCTATCCTATGCTTGTTTGCACTTATCTTCTGTCGGTTTTGCACCATTTGCAGGTTCTCTTTCAACAACTTGAGAATCTTCTGACTCTCTATGATCCAATCCTTAGCCTTGGAAGCTCTGCTCTCCCCGAAGACCAAGTCTACCAATGTGGGAGCATCATATCTATACAATGCTTGGAAGGGTTTCATACCAATGGACATGTGGAAGGTGGTGTTGTAGCAATGTTCTCCTAAATGTAACCACTTTACCCACATTCTATGTTGTC
>SNQJ01S0166883.1:17688-31884 GCA_010110895.2 Picea sitchensis | reverse complement strand
TAGATGACACCTATATGACTTACTCCTCCTTTGGGCTTGGAATGACTATTAGGTCTTGATATTGACATTGTATTTTTTTTTTAAATACCTACACAAAGGTGGAAATTGTGACGTCTTTCACTCTCTTCTCGTCTCTATTGTCACGTCCAAGACGTCTCTCTTTCCACCTCCAAGATTGTCGCTCCCATAGCATCCACGTCGGAGCTAGTAACTACAAGCTGTCGCAGTTGCCACTTGATGGACGTCGTTCTTGCCACGTCCAAGAGTGTCGCTCCCATAGAAACCACGTCGGAGCTAATACCTCGTCCCGTCGGTCTTGCCACCTTCAGAATGTCTCTCTTGCCATGTCTGAAACGTCTCTCTTGCCACGTCTGAAACGTCTCTCTTTCCATGTTTGAAAAGTCTCACTTGCCATGTTTGAAATGTCTCACTTGCCACATTTGAAACTTCGGTCTTGCCACGTTTGAAACGTCTCACTTGCCACGTTTGAAACGTCGGTCTTGCCACGTTTGAAATTTCTCACTTGCCACGTTTGAAACGTCGCAATACCGATGAAAACTAGGTCGTCGAAAAAACGACGTCATGTGGAACGACGTTTGAGGGGGTCCGAGGTTTGTCGGTCTTCCGACAATAGAAAGTGGAAATTGCGTCGAACACGTCGTCGGAATTTGACCCAAATGCACTAGTGCCAAATATTATTAGATAACTCTATTCATGAAGTTGCAGAACCTGAGACAGAAGGGTATGATAGTGAATGAGTATAGAGAGGAGTTCTACAAGTTGAATATCAGGATTGGAAAAAGAGATAAAGATGAAGAAAAGGTTTCCAAATATAGAAATGGATTAAGATATGAAATCCAGGATGAGATCAACATGATGTCAGTAAGGAAAATAGAGGATTCTTATCAGATTGCACTGAAAGCAGAGGAGAAGTTGGCTAGAAAATAGAGTCAGTGAGGCAGAGGTAGAAGCCCAAACAAAGGAAAGGGAGTTTCCCATGACAAGGCAAAAAAAACCAAATACGAGACAGAGAAACCACACAGTCACTCGGAAAGAGGAGGAAGTTCCCGAGGGAGAAACAATGGTGGAAGAATTTCTTATAGAGGAATAGGAAGACACAGAGGAGGAGAGGTAAGATGTTATGCCTGTGGAAAGATGGGACATATGTCTTGGAAATGTCCTGAGAGAAAAAAAGAAGGAGGTGAATCTCAATTTTTAGAATCTCAGAAGATGAATGTTGAAGCAGAGGGGGAAGAATATGGAAGGTCTCTGATGCTAAAGAAGGCTCTCTTGAAGCCAAAACCAGAAGTTGAAAAACCAGTGCAGAGGAACAGTTTATTCATGACAACTTGCAAGACTAAAGGCAAAGTATGGAAGGTGATAATTGATAGTGGGAGCACTGATAACTTAGTATCCATAGAGATGGTGGAGAAATTGGAGGTGGAGACAACTGCACATCCAAAGCCATATAAAGTCTCATGGTTGGAAAAAGGACACCAGGTAATGGTAACTAAACAATGCCTTGTTGAATTTAAAATAGGTGGATATAGAGATGAGATTATGTGTGATGTAATTCCCATGGATGTATGTCATGTTTTGTTGGGAAGACCATGGAAGTTTTACATAAATGTCACTCATGATGGGAGATAAAATACTTATACTTTGGAAAAGAATGGTAGAACACACATGTTTCTACCAATAGAGGAGAAGAAAGTAAAAGAAGAAGCCAACACAAGCATACTTATCATGAGTGGGAAGGAACTCCTGAGTGAGGCCAAGAAGGAACATGAGATGCAGTTTGTTGTGGTGATGAAAACCAGAGTTGTCCTTACAAGTAATTCTATGGATGATTTTCCTGAAGAAGTTCATGAGCTATTGGAGAATTTTCCTGACATAGTAGTGGATGAATTTCCTAACTCATTGACACCCATCAGAAGTATTATCCATCATATTGACTTGATACCAGGAGAAAGTCTGCCAAACAAAGCAACGTACAGATTGACACCTCAAGAGAATGAGGAGGTAAAGAGACAAGTCCAAGAATTATTAGACAAGGGTTTGGTCAGAGAAATCTTGAATCCATGCGTAGTACCAACTGTGTTGAGTCCAAAGAAGGAGGGAGGATGGAGAATGTGTACATACTTGAGAGCCATAAACAAGATCACCATCAAGTATAGATTTCCTTTTACAAGAATGGATGAATTAATGGACTGTTTAAGTGGAGCACATTTTTTTTCAAAGATAGATTTGAAAAGTGGATATCACCATATAAGAATGAGAGAATGTGATGAGTGGAATACAACCTTTAAGACAAATGAAGGGTTGTATGAGTGGCTTGTTATGCCATTTGTCTTAACAAATTCCCCAAGTACCTTTATGAGACTGATGAATGACGTATTGAAGGATTTCATTAGTAAGTTTGTGGTTGTATATCTATATGATATACTAGTCTTTAGAAAAAATAAAGAAGAGCGTTTGAGACATTTGACATTAGTGATGAGGAGACTACAACAGGAGAAGTTGTTGATAAATCTAAATAAGTCCTCTTTTATGAAGAAAAAACTCATTTAATTGGGTTTTGTGATCTTTTCAAATGAATTGAAGATGGATCCAGAGAAGGTGAAAGAAATCAAAGAATGGTCATCACCAAGGATTATGTTTGAAGTAAGAAGATTCCATGGATTAACGAGTTTATACAGGAATTTCATTAGAGATTTCAGTGGAATTTGTGCACCAATGATGGATACTATGAAGAAGAGACACAAGTCTTTTAAATGGACAAAATAAGTCGAGAGGAGCTTCAATATATTGGAGGAAAAGATAACAGAACGACCAATTCTGGTCTTGCCAAATTTCGGGAAGACATTTCAAGTGAGATGTGATGCAAGTGGAGTAGTTTTGAGCCAAGATAATAGGCCCGTTGCATATTTCAGTGAGAAGTTGAACGAGACTAGGAGAAAGTACTCCACATATGACAAATAGTTTTATGCCATAATTCAAGCCTTGAAGAAATGGAGGCACTACCTTGTTCCAAAGGAATTTGTCTTGTATAGCGATAACCAGGCTTTACAATTCATAACCAAATAGGAAAAATTGAATCAGAGACATGCAAAGTGGATTGATTTTATGTAGAATTTTACTTTTTTCATAAAACATATTTATGGAAATGATAACAAAGTTTCTAATGCCTTAAGTAGGAGATGTTTAATTCTGCAGGAGTTCCAGGTGAATACCTTAGGGTTTGAACACCTTAAATAAATGTACAGTGATGATCCAGACTTCAAGGAAGCATACAAAGCTTGTGCAAATCCTGTGCTGAGAGACAGAAGCCAGTGGACAGAGTATATGGTTCAAGAGGGATTGTTGTTCAAGGTAAATCAACTATGCATACCAAAATGCTTAATGAGGGATAACCTTCTGAAGGAAAAATATAGTGGAGGATTGGATGGACATTTCGGCCATGATAAAATATTTGCACAGTTGAGTAGTTCATATTATTGGCCAGGTATGAGGAAAAAAGTGTTAAAGTTTGTAAACAAATGTAGAATCTGCCAACATGCAAAAGGAAAAAGACAAAACATTGGATTGTATCATCCATTGCCAATACCAGAGAGGCCTTATGATGCAATAAGAATGGATTTTGTATTGGGACTGCAAAGAACAAAAAGAGGATGTGATTCCATATTTGTGGTGGTGGATAGATTCTAAAAAATGGCACACTTTATCCCATGCCAGAAGACTAGTGATGCAACACATGTTGTAAATTTATTTTTCAAGGAAATTGTTTGACTTCATGGATTACCCAAAAGTATTATTTCAGATAGAGACACCAAATTCGTTGGTCATTTCTGGAGAACACTGTGGAAGAAGTTGGGGACAAATATGCCCTCCAACTCAACTTATCACCCTCAGACATATGGACAGACTAAGGTGGTGAACACAAGTCTAGGAAAATTATTGAGGAGTCTGGTCACTGAGCATCATAGTCAGTGGGATCATATTCTACCACAAGACGAATTTTCATACAATGACTCACCAAACAAGAGCAATGGAAATATCCCATTCAAAATACTATATAGAATTCAACCAAGAGGAGTATATGAGTTAAGAGACTTGGAACAGAGTGAGTTCAGAAGTGCTAGACCAAGAGATTTTTCTATAGAAATGCAGAAGCTCCATAGCCAGATCATAGAGAAGTTACATAACTCTAGCCAAGAGTACAAGTGCAGAGTTGATCAACATCAGAGAGATATTCAATTTGAATTAGCAGATTAGGTTCTAGGACACCTAAAGAAAGAAAGGTTCCCTAAGGGTACATATAACAAGTTGAAGATGAAGAAGATAGGGCTTGTTGGCCCTCGACCAAGTTTTGGGGAAACCTTGGTTAGTTTTTTCCCACTTTTGGACATCGACACGATGGTTGAAGGAGCGCCCAGGCGAAGATGAGATCGTGGATCTCACTTATTTTGTGGGCTATGTGGACCCAGTAAGGGGTTCTCTAGGGTTTTTGTAGTGGGTTTATGGGATGTTGGCCCATGAGTTTTCCCCATGCTTAGGACTTATTGTAAGGGTTCGTAAATTATAAGTAAAGAGGAATGTACTGTAGAAATATATCACTAATTATTTGTGCAAAGGGATGTATGTGGTCGAGGCTTAGTGATCAATTGTGATTTTGTAGAAGGTGCTTAGTTCTTGTAATGCTCAGTGTGCATATCTAGTACTTAGTAGGAGGATTTGGTGCTTAGTGCGTAGATTTCCTGTCTTGTGTGGAGTTCGACTCTGTGGCTTAGTGCACGGATCTGACTGGATGTAATATTTTGGCGAATAATAAAGAGGAAAAGAGGTTGGTGGACATAGCCCCACACTAGGATGAACCACATATATCTAGTGTCTCATGGTTTTCTTTGTGCTATGTTATTTCTGCTATGAATCTTCTTAGTGCTTTGATTATTATGTATAATGGATAGATCTTTTGTTTCTTAAGTGATTTATTTGTGTTAAGGGTAATTGAATGCTATATTTAACTTATAATTCTAAGTGACAAGAGCTCAGGGTATCTGATCATTCGTTGCTACTGCGCCGATCTATCTTTGGTTATGCTCTATGATGTTAATAACTAATGCATATCGCCTGCTAAGATTTAATAGAATATTTTGTGAAGCGCTTTTATCACAGATCTGTGTCCCATCCTAGTTACATACACCTACGTCCTGTAACCCCCCATGCTTATACCTTAGGTGATACTTCTCCTACTTTGTATGTGTTTTGAAAGGGTCGGTAGTCGGGGTTTTGTTGGTGTGTTGTTAAGCGTTGAACCCTTGGTATTCCCCTATGCCAAAAAATGGTTTCGTTGTCGGGACCTGAAACTGTGATTGCTGGGAACTGAAGTAAAGAAAAAGATAATCTATGTGCATAGATCTGCTGCTGAAGTGTACAGTACTCTACTTGACTTGAGAATATTTTTTCTAAGAATGTAAGATGATCTGAATAAAAGAGGTAATATCCTAAAGAAGCAACCTTTGTTCTTTGGCAAGAGAAAGATAAGTGAATTTTTTTTCTTTGAAAGAATGAACTTACATATGTTTAATAGATTTTGTCCTAGTTTGAAGGCTAGGGCACAGTTGAAATAAAGAGTTGATTTGAGTAAATTTAATAGAAATGAAGAAAGATACGTTATTCCTATGTATAGAAAGAGTTTTTGGACTAATAAGTGGATGTAGGAACCTAAAAACAATTTTTGCAGATTGCAGGTCCAACACTATGATCCTAGGGGAGATGTGAAGTACATGAAAGGTTGGGGAACATTTAAAATAAAAAGAGGATTGACTTTGTGTTATAATTGCAGAAGGTCGATATATCTTGCTAAGGAATGTCCTGAGGTAGGCCCTATTTGTCTTTGTTGTAAGATTGTTGGTTATGAGGTTGAGGATTGTCCAAGGATTATTGCTAAAGTTGAAGGGATGAACATGAGACAAGAAAACTATGAAGAAAGTCAAGAGACTAAGGGCATGATAGAAAGTCATAAAGATGAAGGGTCAGAAGAGGTTAAGACTACGTTATTACAATTGAAAGAAATGATGGATGTTCATAATGATGTCATTTTACCAGAAATCCTAAAAGAAAAACAATGCATAAGTGCAAGAATAGAAGACTTTGACATAGACTGTGTCTTGGATGAAGAAACACAAGTGAATATTATGACAGAAGAAACTTGGGAAATTTTGGGAAAGCCTACTGTGGTACCTTCATTGGGAAGGATAGGATTGTTTAAGGGAAAAATGATAACCTTATGTGGAAGAGTTACTACTGTACCTATTATTGTTCATGGAACATCGACTGAGGAAGAATTGAAATCATTAGGTTTGTTGGGGACATTTCCCCTTTTCCACTATTGCTAGGTAAGACATGGATTGATAAGGATCAGATCAAAAGGAAAGTAGAAGAAGAAGCTACAGAAAATAAAAAGAAAGAGTTAAGGGATTTCATAGCTAGGAAAATAGACCGACTAATAGAAAAATGAGAGGATAATTTGAAGCAACAGAGCAAAGTAACAACGCAGGAGGGAAAAAAAGAAAGAGAATTAGCTATCAAGGTTGAAAGAATGCAAGAAGGATTGAAGTACCTATGTATGCCCACTTAGGAAATGTTAAGGAAAGGGATAGTAACTTCATAATCCTTGAGGGTACCTCAACATTGTGAAGCCACTGTGCTAGGGGAAGATAAGAATAAGAATGGAAACAGGATTCCAAAAATAATTAGAGAGACTCAGATAATAGGAAAGAAGGAAAGGAAGCTCAATAAAAATAAGGCTAAGTTGGAAAAGCTACAAGAAGTTACAAAAACCAAATGGAAGACTTCACAGAATGGAACCTCATAGGAGGCAAGTTTGCAGGGTTTGAACCTTGTTGGAATAGCAGGTACACAAAGAATTGGACTTCTCCCTAGCAAAGTTATATGACCATTGGAGGTGCCCCAACCGTTAGAATGACACTCTGGAATGGTTAGAAAATGAACTGATGGTCTTATGGAACACTTTTGGACGTTGAGACCGTGCCATAACGGATAGATTTACATTGATGGAAGCATTTCATGGCCGTTTGAAGATCGATCATGAAACCCCACTTATTTAACTCGTCGGTCATTGCACTAGGACCAATTTTTTCTACCTGTGATTGAATGAGCTAAGCAGAGAATAAGTGTTGAACTGAGCTATCTATCATTATCAGAAGTATACCCCCTCTATCCATTTTTCTACCCTACCTGTCCATTTGTCTACCCCGCCTATCTGTTAAAATCTAGAATGTCGGGCGAACCTAGCGAGTTGGAGAAGTCTATCGAGGAAGTTATTAAGAAGCTAATGGCTGACAGACAGATATCTAAAGGTATCTAGGTGTCACCAACTAGGGGACTGCAAGCTTCCCCTTCAACTGGACATCGTTCCACTCATGTCAACCCTGCAACTGAACAATGAAGTAAGCACCACAACGATCTGGCTAATGCGAAGAAGATCCCTTTGATCCTACCTAAATATATTCCACCTTTGGCTGGTGTTTTTAACTGCGACAATATCCCTCAAGATTTTGAGTACTTTGTATTCACTACGTACATTCCGAAAGTAATTCGCATAGTCAAGAGTCAGTTAGGACAGATCCCGTTGTTGAAGAACAATGACTTCAAATTAGGAGATTGGAAGAACTACGCCATGTTAGCACCCCAACGCTACTTAGCGAATACAACCGAAAAGAAACCTCACCTCATCTCGCAACCATGGATTAAGGGGTTGGAACAGTCAACCGTGTTGAATGTGATGAAGATCCTGCATTTAAGCGGCCACCGAGAGGTTAAATCTTGTGTTAAACTCCTTCTGTCATGCTATCATGGTGGATACTTATGGCTCGATAAAAGGATTACTGTGGATCCAACGCTCATCCACCGGATCATAGGTTTAAGTGTGAAGGGTCCTGACCCACAACAGTTTTATCCAGGGAATGCCTTAGACTGTACGTTAGCACAATACATCAAAGAGGCTTACGAAGAGGTAGAAAAATGAAATTGAGGTTACAAGGTAGCCTCTATACAGGATGGAACAGTGCACCTCACTTTCCAACTCTTAGCTGGAAAGATAGTGAGGAAGAACTGCCCCACACAAGTCACCGGGGTCATGGTGGACCTCGCAATAAAATATGTGGAGGGAATGCAGATGAAATTGGCGAACTACCTCGTCAAAGGGCTAGAAAAGGATTTCCACGAAGCCTAGGTGTTACACATTATTTTTGTCATCCCAGTGATCCATCGACAACATGTGTTTATGTTCCCAAAAAGAGCCTTTCTTCATGAGGAAAGTGACTGACTTTCTCTTCTCAAAAACCCTATTAAGGGAGGTCTTCGCAGGCTTCACCATATGCAGGGTGCGACAATGCTTGATCGCCACCCTCTGATCTAAATCTGGGATGTGACCTCTCCACAAGTTGATCTACAACTAGGGTGTGATGATGTCAAAAGGCTTAGAAAAGGTCAAGTTTCACGGAAGTTATATAAGGGGATCTTCTAGAAGATGAGGTGGCATCCATATGGTTGGGATCTTACTCGCTCATCTGATTTGGTGGGATCATCCTAATCTCCTCAACCATATCTATCTCCCTTATATAAAGAGGGATTTATCATGGAAAAGGATAAGGTTAATGAAGGTTGAATTGGCTAAGTTTGTATGAAGAGTTCTTCATGGGATTATTCTTGAGAGCCTCATTTCAGTTCATCAAGTCATTGTGGATCTTCTTCATTCAAGATTGGAGAAAGTGTGTGCGTTGGAGAAAAGGGTCATCGGAAGGGGACCTTGCGACATCAAGGATTTGTTTGTAATATCCACTTTCATTTCAATATAATGCAGTGATATGTTTCTTTCCCATAAAACTGGCATTGTTTTATTGTATGATTCCTTGATCACATACATAGGTTCTCGTTGAGTATATTATTGCTTTCACTTTGGTTGGATTATGTTCCCTTATAGATTCAATATCATAGGAGCACTGGAGTAGAGCTAGGATGATGACATCAAGAGGAAGCGATATTTAAATGTTATGTTTCCCATCTCTTGTTAAAGAGTAAACTCAATGATTAGAGATTAGGGAAAGCGTCATATTCTATTTTGTTTTGTTCTAGATCTAGGTGGATCTAGGGAGATATGTTCATGTCTTCATTTACCGATAAGTCCCATAACAAAATTGGTGACCATGCTGGGGATAAGACCTCCTTTTGATTTTTTTCTTCCAATTTGCATTTGGCTTGCCTTCCTCTAATTAATTTCACTCTCTGAGTCTATGGGTGATCCATCTAGACTCCCTGGGTTTAGAAGTTCAGTTAAGTTTTTTTTCCTTCTCTCAATTTTTCTTCATTTAGAGAGATCATTGCACCGTGTCTCATTGACAACCTATGACAACCCATAAATATTGCACTCTTCTTGACCAATCCAGTGCGACGACGTCACATTATGCTCTGCTAGCATCTTGCGTTGACCGTTGCTCATCACACTATGTCCCATACCCAGCCTGCGACGACTCCTGTAGATTTTGTTGGAGTGATTAAATCTATCTTTTTCCTCCCAGTTTTTCTTTGGTTGCCTGGAGTGAACTTCTAATGTCCATGTTTGGTTGATCTTTGAGTTTAAAGCTTTCTCTTGATTGTTTTTCAGTGATTGGAAGTCTTTCTTTTCATTTTGAAAGTTTTTTCCTGTGATCATTGTCACAAGGATATAATCTCAGATATTGATCTGGGTGCTTGTTGACAAAGGATTTTTGGTTTGTATGAAGTTTTGGATTCATTTTATTTTTCATATTATTTTTTGATTAAGAAACACTTTTATCTTGCATATGTCAAAAGGTTTTCTTGTCTTTTTCATTTTTGTCTATATTACGAATTTGATTTGGGAATTATGTTGAGAATGTCTTGATTTTCTTGGATTACATTTTACTTTCGTAATCACATTTCTATTTTTTTTTTGACAAGGAAGAACTTAATTAATTTATTCTTTTAGTAATCTCTCATAAAGAAATTTTTACATTTGAAATATTGGTTAAAGAGAAGAAATTGGAAAATTTTGTAGTTCGTGATTATTTAGAATTGTGTTCATTCGAAATTAAGAAATTGCAATTTGTAGCTTGTTGTACTTCAAAAGAAATACCTTCTCCCTACTGTAACTAGAGTTCATTGAATTGGAGAATTTCACATTCATCTCTCTTTGCATTTTATTGGGTCAAGGTCACAACTTCATCAGTTTCGCTTCCATCTCCCTTTTGAGTAAGCAACAACCTCTAAAACATAGCGTAAATTTAAAATTTATAACTTTTATTTTCTAGGGATCTTTTTCACCAAAATTAGCTAGGATAACACTTTGGAATAGGTTGTAAGGCACACTCTCCAAAGCATCAAAACACACAATAGTATATTGTGATAGGGAGAGTTCAAATCCAATTGCTACATTTTGTCCCGAGAAGCCCTTCTAACACAAGGGTCAATCACGAGGTCGCATTAAGACTGGAAGAGTTACTCACCCTGCTTTGTTGGTATTGGTGTAGAGATTACCCGTAGTATTGGGGGCCACTTGAAGGTATACCCAAAATTATGAGTGGAAGCCTTTCGAGTTGATTTCAGGCTGGATACCCTGCCTTTGCGCATGGATCGGATTGTCGACTGTTTCCCTAGGCATCACTGTTGTAGTTGGAAACCTTAGTGGCCTATATCTTAATGGTCTTTACACGAGGTGACTATGGAGGGGCAAGTCTTCATGGTACCTAGAATTGACGTTCGACAAACTCACTTGGGCTCCTTGGAGGGTATACCTGCGATTATGTGTGGGAGATTGCACCAGGGTGTAAGTCCATTAAGGAGGTCGTCAACGTAAATTTTCCACCCGATTATCCCAACCCCTTATTGTCTTGATTTCGTGATGTTGGATTTCATCACCAGATAGTGACTTCGAAATAAGAAGGTTTGTTTGCTTGGTTTGATTCCTAGATTTTATTAGCAAGTGTTGTTTGTTTTCTCTAGTTGGCCATAGATTTTTTCCGCTCTTTACGTGGTTCATCCAACATTAACCTTCATCATTCATGTAGGATGCAAGGGCTACCCTTGGAAGATCCAGAAGGTTACCAACCTTTGCTCTCTAACTCACCAGAAGGCTCTCCCGAGGGAGTAGTCAATAATGAAGTAGCTTCTGAAGTTGGAAGCACACACTCTTTGGAAGGATTTTGAATTGCTTCAGACTCCTTGGAGGATTTCCGACTCCCTATCAATCCGTTATTGAGTGTTGTACGAAATCCACGTATGCTCCAGATGAACTCATCATGAGAAATTGTTGTTGATGAAAATTTTGAAGTACCTACTGGACCTAACGCAGGATTTAGAGTAGAAGATCCACATTTTCATAGTGAATATTTTAGGACCCCGGCTCACACTATCGAAACTTCTAATCCTAGTTATGCCCCTTGAAAATACGTGATATTTATGACAACCTAGGAGCGAGTCATGATAAACCTATGGCATAAAAAATGACTAAGACGTATGTTACCTATATGGTACCTTTAGACCATTTCAATGGTACTACTAGTAGTGTCATCATCGTTTCAGACCAATTATTGGTTGGTTCTCCCTCGATTCTTCCTCTCCAGATGTTTCATTCTATTATGGTCCCACAAGCTACCACGATTTCTACCGAGAATGTGGTCATCACCCAAACTCCTATTGGGACACCACTTCTGTCTAGATCTAATCCATCACTTCCCCCTAGGTATAGAGATTTGAATGATTCCATTTCTATCCCTACCCAGGTTCCATCCAGCAGTTATGGAATTTTTTTTCCTCCTGGGTATAATGTTGCAAGTCAGTTTGTTCCTACACCTGCCCATATACTCTCTGGAGGTACTTATGTTCCTCCTCCACCTTTGCTAGGAGGATCTCACCATCCTGGCCCTAGTGGCTCCAATCCAGTTGGAGGCACCAATCTTCCCATCACTTCTGGCTTCCAGATTCCTGTTGGAGGTCAACCTCAAGCTGGGGGGAAATCTCAATTTGGGGGACAACCTCAGATTGGGGAAAAACTTCAACTTGAGGGGAAACCTCAAGTTGGAGTCCATAATCCAATTTATGGACAAAACACACCTGTGTTACAAACTCAACCTTGGAATCTTCCTTTCCAAGGAAATATATAACCGTCTGGGGGGAAACATACTCAAGTCAATTATTTTGTACCCCTTAACCTTGGTCAACTGTATCCAGGTTCGTTGAATCCCACTTGGGGTCAAAAATTTCAATCTAATGTTCCTTTCCAAGGGAACATTCCTAATCAACCCAACCTTGTGGGCTATATGCCTTAAAATCCTCCAGAACTGAATCTGTCAGGACTGTCTAATTATTTGTAGACTACTTAAGGTCCTACTGGTATACCTATGGGCCTTCCCCCTCGAAACTATCAGTTTCCTCAAGTGAACCGACAGTGGCCTTTTCTAGCCACTTTGGATTTACCTGATCTGTCTAGGATTTTGAATGATCCTATTTTACATTCTACTTATTGGCCTGTCACACCGACCAAGTTACCATATGACATTCCTAAATTTGACGGTCGAGCAGGAGAGGATCCGAATAATCATGTTATGAATTTTCACTTGTGGTGTTCATCGAACTCCTTGATGGATGACTCCATCAGATTACGACTTTTCCAACGAACTCTCACGGGTTCGATAACAACATGGTACATCTAGTTATCGCAAGGTTTCTTCAATGAATTTAACACCCTATGCATGGCCTTTTTGACACATTACTAGTTACCTATTCGATATGAGACAAGAACCAAAATTTTGAGTTCTTTCAAGCAATCCTCATCCACTCATATTTTTGATCACATCCATGAGTGGAGGAGGAGAGGATATTTAATCAAAGTTCCCCTTCCTGATCAACTATTGGCCAAGTGGTTTACCAAATCAGTCATTGGACCCATTGCTCGTGATGTCTCCATGGGTGGTGTTGTCACTGAAGAGAAGGCGATTAGTCGTGCTCAATATCTAGATCTCGTTTATTCACAAATGGGAATGCTTTACGATTTGATCCCTGACGCTCCTCGTCCTTCCAAAAATCCTACCCCGACACCTCCAACAGATTCTCATGCTGTTGATAGTGTGATTGGAACCTTTCATGATGATACTCAATCTGCACATGCCAATCCCAAATATAATAATTCTAATGCACACAATACTCTTGCACCTACTCCTTCCGCCTGTAATACCGTTGATGTTAATTATGTTCAATCCACACCTACCGGGAAGAATAAAAGAAAAAAAAAGGGAAGGGTAAGAACAAGGAGGAAAAGAATAATAATCCACAATCTGATAAAACCAAACCACAAAATGTTGATGAGAAATATAAACGTAAACCTCATTACCCATGCCTAATTTGTGGTGATGATCATTACACGAAAGATTGTCCAAGACGCGCTGAGGTTACTAAGTTCCTCCAAGGGACCGAAAAACCTTCTACACCTGTCGTTTTGTCACAACCTTTCCCTTCTCAGTAGCAAGCCCAATTGGTCATTCATGACCAAGATTCTCCTCCAACATCATCTTATGTCCTTATGTGTACTGGTGACCCTAAAAAGAATGAAGTTGCAATCACAATTCGAGCCAAAGACTACTCTCTGTCAAAAGAGAAAGTTGATGATATACCGCCTTTGTTGGTTCAACCTTATCCTCCAACTTCACCTTCAAATGGTCCTCTTCATCTCGAAATATTGGGTCTCGATACGGTTCTTTGCCTCCCTCCCAAGGGCATTGTCTGAAAGTATGCATTCAACCGTCACGCATGTGTTGCCCAAAACTACAGCATTGTAGAAGATCTTGTACAAACACCCTCTACGATGCCACCTCTCTAAGTCCTTCAAAGTTTTCCTACTCAACGGAAGGCACTACTAAAATCCATTGGTGGAATTGATCCCACGAATACCAATTTAATAATATTTGAATTGGAAGATCACATTCCAAGGCTTCCTCCTCAGTTAGCGTTCCAGATCCAAGTTGTTGTTGAAAACAAGAATATTTGTAGAACTATTATTGATGAAGGATCCTCAACTTGCATTATGTCTGTTACTTGTTGGAAACCTATGTTGGATCATGTTGTCATTGATGCCAATGGTTTGTCATTGATGCCAATGGT
>SNQJ01S0166883.1:0-17678 GCA_010110895.2 Picea sitchensis | reverse complement strand
GCAAGAGGGCAGTTTTGGGAAAAAGAGCCCCACACTCATTCACCCCCCCCTCTAAGTGTGGTAGGTGTGTCCAACAACCTATTGGCTCTCCTACCCTCACCGAATCACACAATACACTTAAGGACTTCAATGGTATAGGTTTTAAACCTTACCGTGTTCTCCCCTCATTGTCTATTACGTTGGAAGGTAAATTGGTCAATGTTGAGGTTGAGGTCTTCGATGCACCTCTTGATTGTAACCTTTTACTTGGACGTAGCTAGATTGATTCCATGCGTGTATTTGTGTCTACCCTTTTTTGTGTGTTACTTTTCCCGCACCAAGGAAAGGTTGTTACTGTTGACCAACTGGCCTTATTTAATTCCGATTCCTATACTAGCAAAATTCCTTTTATCTCGAAGACACCTCCTAGTTACGAGAATGTCAGAGTGGATATTTTGAAAGATTCAACTTTGATGAGTACATTTCCAATCCCACCACCCGATATTGCCACTCCTTTTGTTTCCTATATTAACATGATATCCACCACTGTTCATAAAATCCCTGAGTCATATGACCCATGGGTAGTACCTAGCTCTGGTTATTACCTTCGTTACGACAACAAGATGACTTTAAGTCCAGTCGAATCATCTTACCAAGCTATTCAATCAGTAACCCCCTCCTCTTCCTCTCTCTGTGATTCATCTCCTGATCTATTTCACGTGATTTTTCTCACGGATGAGATGATCATGTCAGTCATGTGTATGGAAGACACTCCCTGGGATGATGGGAATCATTTCTCCATTCTCTTCCTAGAACGTGATACCATAGAGAGTTACCAATGGATTTCGACTCCGTCGACCGTTGTTGTTATTTCTTCAGTTCCCAAGTCAACACATGATGTTTTGTATGAAGGGAACTTGAGTAAAATTTCACCTATTTTCCCTCTCGACATATCCATTAAACCCGACATCATGGAGAATGTTCATATCGAGGCCTCATGTTCTACTGATGAGGTCCACACGTATAAATCCCTTTTCCAATAATTTTGCAATGTTTTCTGCTGGAGTTACAAAGAGATGCCAGGCATTGATCCTGATATCATTGTGCATGAGATTAAGACATATCGGTATTCTAAACCTGTTTGGAAGAAACTTCACCCAGTAAATCCATGCAAAGTTGCTGCTATCAAGCTTGAAGTTGAAAAACTTCTTAAAGTTGGCTTTTTCTATCCCGTGGATTTGACTGATTGGGTATGCAATCTAGTTCCAGTGAATAAGAAACAAGGTACCATCCGCCTTTGTGTAGATTATAAGGACATAAACAAGGCTTTTCCTAAGGACAATTACCCAACCCCTTTCGTTGACCAGATCATTGACGACTGTGCCGACAGTGAAATCTTCTCGTTAATAGATGGTTTCTCCAGCTATAATCAAATTAATATTTTACCCATGGACCAACACAAGACCACTTTTATCTGCCCTTGGGGCATCTTTGCCTACCAGAAATTATCCTTTGGTCTCAAGAATGATGGCACGACTTTTCAGCGTGCTATGTATTATTCTTTCCATGATATTAAGCACATTGTGAAAACCTATCTTGATGATCTACCTATGCATTCCATGCATCGCCAAGATCACCCGACACATTTAAGGTCCATTCTTGTACGTTGTCGTTATTATCATATCAACTTAAAACAACACAAATGTGTTTTCTGGGTGGAGTTCGACCGACTTCTTGGTTTTATCATGTCGATACATGGGATTCGAGTAGACCCCTTGAAGGTTGATGCTATCCTTAATCTACCTCCTCCTTCCACACTATGCCAGCTCCAAAGTTTGCAAGGGAAGGAAAACATTTTGCACCATTTCATCCCCAATTATGCTGAACTGACAAAAGGATTCACTCGGGTACTCAAGAAAGGTTATGAGTTTGTATGGGACGATACTGCAAACAAAGCCTTTGAATCTTTGAAACTTGCCTTAACTCGTACACCATTACTTTTTCCCCCTGACTATAGATGATATTACTTCCTCTACTTAGTTGCTTCAGACTCTACCATTGCTATGGTCTTAGTCCAAGAGGATGATTCAAACGATTCACATGTGATATACTATTTGAGTCAGAGTCTCACGACTATCAAAACCAAATACCTCCATGTGGAGAAACTGACCTTGGCAGCTATTCAAGTTGTTCAACGTTTTCACCATTATATCTTATTACGCAGAACCACTGTTATTTCTGATTGTAACCCCATGCAACATATCCTCACTCAAATATTTATAGGGGGGAATTAATCCAAATGGATAATGATTCTCTAGGAATTTGACTTGGAGTTTAAACGCGCTAAGTCCAAGAAATCTTTGGTTTTTTTCGAACTGATATGCGACCTTCCCTCTGCTGAGACAAAAAATGTGGTAGAGGATTCCTTTCTTGAAAAATCTCTTTTTTTTATCAGTTCTGATGACGTATGGTACAAAGATATTATTATCTATCTCCAAAATCAAACTTTTTGGCCTGATCTATCTAGTACGGCTTGTTGTCGTATACGGTATCAAGCCCGCTAATACATCATTCTTGGTGATACCCTTTATCGCCGTAGTGTTGATTCCATTTTTTTGACGATGTCTCAATTATGATGAAGCTGTGAAAACTTTGAATGAATATCACATTGGATCATGTGGTGGTCATATGTTTGGGTATGCCATTGCCCAAAAGATCTTACAAGCGGGTTATTTCCGACCTTCATTATTTAAGGACTGTGTTACTGCTGTCCATAAATGACATGCTTGCCAAACTTATAATAACAAGATAAGATCTCATCCTGATCCTTTAGATCATGTAGTTTCCGTTGGTCCATTTTCCAAATGGGGAATTGACTTCATGACCTATAACCCTCACTCGGTCGGGGGGCATGAATACATCATTGTAGTTGTGGATTATTTCACTAAATGGGACGAGGCGATGCCTACATTTGATAACACCGATAAAACTACAACATTATTCATATTCAATCATATCATTACTCGGTTTGGTGTCCCTCAAGCCATCGTTAATGATAACGATAGTCATTTTCAAAAAATTATGATGTCTGAACTTACTGAAAAGTTGGGTTTTTGTCATGAAAACTCAACCCCCTATTACCCACAGGCCAATGGCCAGGTTGAAGCAATAAACAAAGTTCTCATTACTATTCTTCGACAGATGATAGGAATTCATAAGAAAAACTGGCACACGATGCTATTCTCAGCATTATGGGCCTATTGGACATTCATTAAGTCTGCCACATGATTTACACCTTTCTAACTAGTTTATGGTATTGAAGTTATCTTTCCGATTGAATGTGAAATATCGTCTTTGAAACTGGCCGTTGAACTTCTCCCCAATACCTCTGCCGAAGAAGATCATCTTTTATATTTGATGCAACTAGACGAAACCCGTCACGATGCCGCCTTAGTTATTGAAACCCAAAAGAAACGTGTTAAAGCCCAATATGACAAACATGTCAAGCCACATGTTTTTTATGAAGGTGATCTAGTTCTTCTTTACGAACATGATCGTGATTTTCTAGGGGACGGTAAATTCGAGGCCATGTGGCGAGGTCCTTACATTGTCAAACGTGTGTTGGAGAAGAGATATCACGAGCTAGTTGATTATGATGGAATCCCTTTGAGTGAACCTAGAAATAGGCTTTACTTAAATAATTACTAGGCTAAAGTCATTTTTTGCATGAGTGATTGTATTTTAGTGTATCATACTCTTGTGTGCTTTTTCGTTGTTTGGTTTCAAGCTTCCGTTGCTTACCTTGCGTTGTGCTTGGTTTCCAGATGTCGGTGTCTTCACTACCCTACATTGGCTTCGCTGATGGCGCTATTCACAACACTTAGAACTTAGCATCTGCTGCTTAGGCAATCTATGCACCTACGGATGAATTGATTAGTCTACATGGTGTTTTCCTTGGTCGTGCAACTAACAATATTGCAGAATATAGTGCAGTCATTGAATTATTGACCGACATTGTTTCACTTGGAATCCGTCATCTTATTGTACAACTGGATTCACAGTTAGTAGTCCTACAGTTGAGTAATGTATACTCCATTTGAAGTCCTATGTTGTTAAGGGTATATTTAAGAATTCACCTCTTGGAGTGTCACTTTGATTATATTGAATATCAACACATTCCTATATGTGTAAATACATTAATAGATGCATTCGCTAATAATGTGTTAGACAAACATTTGAGACATTTATAAAATCAAATCACACTTTGTATATACAACAAGTAAGCTGGTACAAGCCTCATATATATGTAACGATAAAAGTGTTACAAAAAGTGTTTTTGTCCGAAGACCAAAATATAAAAAATGTGAAGCACATGGCTTCGTATACAATAGAGCATCAAGGATGCTCTTGCTATAACATGCGACTGTCCGTGCTACTTTACGGAGAATTTGACCGATGGAAGAAGATACGCCCACTGTGTGGTGCTGATAATGTCTCGAGATATCATCAATAGAGGCATCTGGGATAGTCATCATAAGCCCCTCCAAGTTCTGTTCTATAGTCTCATAGTCTGCAACAACTACTCCTGCTATGTCAAATCTCTCTCCTTACCTATGGATGGGGGATGAAACTGGAGGTCGATAAGGTCCCACATCTGCATCATCAAAAAGCATTTGATTAGTCATCGGATAAGGAACACAAAAAACATTTTATATTAAAAATAAAAAAAACATCATAAAATAAAAATGTCCTTCTTACCTATGTCCCCCCATTGGGAACCCTCAGGAAGAACCAAGTCTGGATCACCTTCGAAGTCTAAACCAACATAGGCATAGTTGTCGACCATAAGCATCTAGGTCCTCAACCAGTCAAAAAAAATATCATTATACTTAATGATAGGACCAATTACATGTCGTGCCATGAGTTCGCCCCACCTCTTCATTCTTGGATACTGTGGGGAAGGTATACCCCACTCTACTTGAAAGAGAAAAGATGGGATCCTCTCTAGGAAGAAGGACACCAAAATCGAACTGTATCCAAAATGTTTAGCTCACCACTCTTGCACCTGGTCATCTATTTTTTCATGCTTCTGAGAACCCCGTCACACCAGTTGAAAACTTGGGGCTCCATACATTCTAGCATATACTGGAAATAAATCTGAAGAGCCATATGGGGAGTTGTACTCCCTTCCATGCATGTTATTCTATAGAGGATGGTCCATAGAGGCAAGTCACAGACATATCTAATAGTGACTTTGCTGCTATGCTTCTGAGTACCTGGAATGCAATGTGCACTGATATAGTGGCTCATAGGCTCACACCTCCCCTGCTACCTGTAAACGTAACTCGGGACCCATGGCGAGATAATTTGTTAAATAAGTAGATATCCCTGATATCTATGTAAGAATGTGAGCACCCACACATAACGCCTGTTGGTTCACATCCCACATGTGAACTAGGTATTCGAGTAACCACAACTCGGCCCTCATGCCCTGGATCTTGAAGAATTTTAACAATCCACACTTATGGAGGGAGTTTACCATTCTTGGGTCATTCTCAACAAAGTAATATTCCTCCTCATGATCTCTCTCTCTCCATTCCAACATCTTTAGCGTGGAAAACCTGCAATGGAACAATAAAGAGAGATTAGCATCTTTATTTTCTTCCCTGGAAACTTTTTATTGGCAAATACACCTGAAAAGACTTTTTGAATTTCATATGTCGTAGGCCTAGGCGTCTGTATAGTGTGGAGTCATCACAGGCTATCTTTAAGGATGCCTGCGACGACCCTGGGTCATCACAGGGCTCGATATAGGGAGGCTGCGACGACCTCTGTGCATGGGTTCCCTTGACAACTTAACTCAAAAAACCATTTTTTAACCAACAAAAAGAAAATTTTGATCCATGAAAAGTTGAAAGAGATGAAAATTACCAGTTTTGCAGAAACCATTCGTCGAATGATCAACCGTGCCTTCCACAATCTGCAGTGGAAAATTGAGGTAAATAGGGAGTTTTGGAACAGAGTTTGGGTGGAATAACAATGAAATAGTGAAATGAAGTTTTTACCCATTTTTATTGACTTTTTCACTTTTTTATTTATATTTTATATTATTTTATATATTCTACCTAAACCCTAAAGTTCTAATGACATTGCAAGTGTTGATTTTTTGCAGATAAAAGGTATAGGAGTGAAAACATTGGAATCTTTTTTGGCCTGTTTTTATATATATGTACAAATTCTTTTAGGGTTTTTCGGGAAAAACTCCGAGCTTAGTTTTTGTTCTTTCTCGTGCTCGTAAATCAATGAGAATGTAATCGAGTATACTTTTGTCACTTTTTCGTACTCATAATGGTAACACGAAAAACAAAACTTATGGAGTATCCTTTAAGCTCTTTTCACGCTCTGTAAAAACGAAAAGATTTTCGAGCGACCTTGTTCTTTTCACGCTCGTAAAAGTATTTGAAGAAAACATTTGATGAGTGGTAGGTTATCACTTTTTCGGTCTCATCGGATTAATTTACAAAAAATAAACTATTGGATTTCTCTTTATCTGCTTTTCAGACTCTCTAAACATGAAAAACCCCCGAGTTTTCTCTCTTTGGACTCACTAAACAAACATCGAAAGACCCACATGGGATAGAACCACTCCTTCTTAGAGTTCGTTAAACATACTTTGAGGGACTCATCCAAAGGATGAGCTTACATCAACAAAAATATGTTAGCCTCCTCAAGATTGCATAAAAATAAAGAGGAACTCACTAGAAATGGTGCGAGAAAATTGGAAAATAAATGTGTCTTTGTATCTGTGTTAGTGGCAGTTAGAGTAGCTCTTGAACATGACACCCCCCTTCATCATTGAATTTGGGTTGGGAAATCCATTTGTCTGTTGTTTGACCATCCACATGTCCGTATGTTGGTTCCTCCTTGATTCAATGCTACCAATACCATTGTCATGCCGTTCATATGTTCAAGAGAAGTCCAGCCTTAATAAGCCTCCTATTGAGTCCGCCATCTGCAGTTATAAATATTCGACCATGTCAACCTTCTTTGTGTCAGTTCCAAGTCGCTTCACACTTTGATCTACCTCAAATCTGTTACTCATTTCGTTTCATTGATGGGGGATACATCAAGGCCCTCTTGTGACGAGTCTTTTCCTGTCGACTTCAACTCATTATCCAAGAACAAGACTTAGAAATAATTCAATACCTTAGAGCTTGCATGCCTCAATGGCATGTTTCTTCGCTTTCAACAGTGGGTTCACATCATTGACTCCTGATTGGGAGATTCCATCAAGTTTTCAAATTCAACTCATTTATTCACATTCATTGGATTATACTAGGGTACCTTGGGAGTCATCGACATTGATGGTGATTTCCCTCGCACTTGTTAACGGTTTTCATCATTGACCGATAATCAAGTGGTTTCTACCATTTTTGACTTCAACACCTGTAATCACATGGTCAGATTCGTACTTAGAGATGATGGAAATGAAGACCCTGGATCATACCATTCTATTCCAGGTTGCGACAGAGTATCCATGATTTTTATTGACACATAGATCCACTTTGTATGGCTCATGGCTATGTCCGAATTTGATTCATTTTAGCGCATATATCCATAGTGTATTTTGGGTGGATATTTCGATTTCACATTAACATGGATCCATAGTGTATATTTGGTGGCCATGACTCATTTGACATTTTTTAATCTGAGTATGAGAATGCCTACCTCGGACAATGGTATATTATTATGCTGATGCTTGACTATTTGTAGGTTCCCGATGGGTGCGTTCCTTATTTCTGACAAACACATTCTACAAAGTATTTTGGTTGTCACGAGTTCCAGCCTCATACTTTGGGGGGGAATTCTATTACACATTATTTTGGTCATCCCAGTGATCCATTGACAACATGTGTTTATGTTCCCAAAAATATCCTTTCTTCATGAGGAAAGTGACTGACTTTCTCTTTTCAAAAACCATATTAAGGGAGGTCGTCGCAGGCTACACCATATGCAGGGTGCATTGTTTTTTGATCATCACCCTCTAATCTAAAGCTGGGATGCGACGTCTTTGCAAGATGATCTACAACTAGGGTGCGATGATGTCAAAAGGCTAAGAAAAGGTCAAGTTTCACAAAATTTCTAGAAGGGGATCTTCTAGAAGATGAGGTGGTGTCCATATGGTTGGGATCTTACTTGCTCCTTTGATTTGGTGGGATTATCCTAATCTCCCCAAACATCTCTCTCTCCCTTATATAAAGAGTGATTTATCATGGAAAAGGATAAGGTTAATGAATGTTGAATTGGCTAAGTTTGTATGAAGAGTTTTGCATTGGATCATTCTTGAGAGCCTCATTTCAGTTCATGAAGTCATTGTGGATCTTATTCATTCAAGATTGGAGCAAGTGTGTGTGTTGGAGAAAAGGGTCATCATAAGGGGACCTTGTGACATCAAGGCTTTGGTTGTAATCTCCACTTTCATTTCAATATAATGCAGTGATATGTTTCTTTCCCATAAAACTGGCTTTGTTTTATTGTATGATTCTTTGATCACATACATAGGTTCTCATTGAGTATATTATTGCTTTCACTTTGGTTGGCTTGTGTTCCCTTGTAGATTCAATATCATAGGAGCATTGGAGTGGAGATAGGACGACAACAAAAAGAGGAAGTGATATTTAAATGGTATGTTTCCCATCTCATGTTAAATAGTAAACTCAATGATTAGAACTTAGGGAAAGCATCATATTCTGTTCTGTTTTGTTCTAGATATAGGTGGATCTAGGGAGATATGTTCATGTCCGCATTTACCGATAAGTACCATAACACTAGAACTTAGGATATGAGTTCCATTATAGTTGGTTGATCATTTTGATTGCATTTGTCGCTTGGAAAATGACCAAAGGATCCAATTTCCCAGAGATAGAACCTTCATAGCCATTGGCCACTCCGTTTTCCACCCTGTGGTATACCAATGACATGACGAAGCAGTGGAAATCCAATGCCATGTTCAATGGATACTATCAACAATTAAAGGTCTCCATCGAATCATTTTTGCGCATGACACCACATACCTTGCATCAGTACTTACCCATAGCGAAGTTTCGCACTGATCCCCATTTCATTTACATCACTGCGTGAAGAGATGAGCACCAAGAAGAATTGCAGTCATACTACAAGCTGATGGATGAAGATATGGAGCATATCACAAAGGAATGGCTGGAGGAATTTCTTGTACCTGTCGCTGATATGAAATTATCCGACACTGATACCATAGGAATCCCCATAGTTACACGAGTTGAACATGTTGGACAATCTAGTGGGATGAAGAAGAAGAAAAAAAGTGATGAAGAGGAAAACACTTCTGAAGATAATGGGTCTGGATTTCCAGGAGGAGGAGAAGACAAAGCAGAAGGAAAAGGATGAGGATATGAAGGAGAAGAAGAGCAAGGAGGAGGTGAAGCTACCACCCCTCCACCTAAAGATCCCCCTGTTGGGATAGTAACACTGTAGAAGAGGAAGTTTTATCTGAAGAAACCCTCAACAAGGAAGAAGATGTGCACCAACAAGCCAAAGTTGGAATCCACCCTCATAGATGACGACATCAGTCTGGTCCATGGAGATATGGAGGACACCTATGAGGACATGTTGTAGATATATGGAGAGAAACAGGAGGAGTTATACGAAATAATTGAGATATAATTGAAGGAAGTGAAATAGGCTGTTCGTTTGGCCCACACAGTACCTACTATGCCATATGCACCTTCCTCGTCACAAAATGTAGAATTGGGGGATGAACCAACCCAATTGAGAAGAATTACAGATGAAATAGTAGCTCGGTTCCAGAAATCTTGGGAAGATAAGGAGAAGGCTACAAAAGACTTGAAAAAGGAAAAGGATGAAGTCCTAGTACAATTATGAGCAACACAGGACAATGTAGCTGCCCATGAAAGTGACAAAGAAGAGCTTCAGGTGAGGTTTCAGGAGGAAAAAACCTAGCTACAGAAGGACAAAGAGTAGATGCTCGCAGAGAAGGTTGTGGTCAAAGAAGCGATAAATAAAGCATGTCACTATGTTCCAGTCTTGGCACAGGAAGAGAAAGAGCCGGTCGAAGCTTAAGTATTGAAGCTCACAGAGGCCCTCCAACAGCTTCAGGCTAAGATAATAGAACTAGAGGCCCAAACAGTACAGAGCACCCCGTAGGAGGTGCGTGACCAGAGGGAGGAGTCTGCCAAGAACATAGTAGAAAATATAAAATCCTTCACTTCAGCATGCAAACAATTGAGCGATAGAAGAGCCCAAACATATGAATGCCTCATCGAGGATCCAGAGCTAAAGAAGCTATAATCGTAGTTATAGGAGGTGAAGAAACATGCATTTTCATTGCAGGCACAGATGAAGATTTTCACAGCAGTGGAAAGGATGAAGAGGCCCCAGGAGTAGCGCACGGTACAACAACAAATCATTTCCCTCCAGGGTAAGATGATAGAAGTAACACAAAATTTACAACCTGTGCAGGATGAAGCGTGCAAGGTTTTTGAAGAGATTGATGGACATGGATCACAACTAGATCAAGTAGTTGCAGTAGTAGAACAACGCTTGGAAGGTCCTGTTATAGAGAAGACAGTCTAGGAGCTCACTGAGTAGGAGGATTAGGAGAGGTAGCAAGTCGAGGTAGCTCGATTTAAGCTCGAGGATTTCGAAGCAGTGTTGTCTGGAACTGAGTGACTCGAGACAAGTCATAGATGAGTGTTGGGGTCATATTGACCCTTGACCAAGTTTTGGGGAAACCTTTGTCACTTTTGGACCACTTTTGGACTTTGACACGATGGTCGAAGAAGGAGCACCCATGCGAAGTTGAGATCACATATCTAACTTATTTTGCGGGTTATGTGGACCCAATAAGGGGTTCTATAGGGTTTTTGTAATGGGTTTATGGGATGTCGGCACATGGGTTTCCCCCATGCTTAGGCCTTACTGTAAGGGTTGGTAAAGTATAAATAAATAGGAATGTATTGTAGAAATATATCACTAATTCTTTGTGGAAAGGGATGTATTTGGTTGAGTATTAGTGCTCGATTGTGATTTTGTAGAGGGTGTTTAGTGATTTTAATGCTCAGTGCACATATCTAGTACTTAGTAGGAGGATTTGGTTCTTAGTGCATAGATCTCCTATCTTGTGCGGAGTTCCACTCTGTGGATTAGTGCACAGATCTGACTGGATGTAATATTTTGGTGAGTAATAAAGAGGTGAAGCAGTTGGTGGACGTAGCCCCACACTGGGGTGAACCATGTATATCTAGTGTCTCATGGTTTTCTTTGTGTTGTGTTATTTCTTCTATGAATCTGCTTAGTGCTTTGATTACTATGTATAATGGATAGATATTTTGTTTCTTAATTGCTTTACTTGTGTTAAGGGTAATTGAATGGTAGATTTAACTTATAATTTTAAGTGCCAAGAGCTCAGGGTATCTAATCATTTGTTTCTACTACGCCGATCTATCTTTGATTATGATCTGCGATGTTATGAACTAATGCATATCACCTACTAAGCATTAATAGAATATTATTACGAAGCACTTTTATCACATATTTGTGTCCCATCCTGGTTACAGACACCTGCGTCCTGTAAGCCCCCCTTTTTCTACCTCGGGTGAGACTTCACCTGCTTCACAGGTGTTGTCGAAAGGGATGATAGTTGGGGTTTTGTTGGTGCGTTGTTAAGCATTGAACCCTGGGTCTTCCCCTGTGCCAACAGGGCCATGTAATATCTTAAGGAAGTTTGATGAACATTTCTATGAGATTGAGTTGCCAGATGATGTGGGAATATCACCCATATTCAACATATCATACCTATATCCTTACAAGGAAGATGAAGTAGGAGAAACAAACAGTCAGAAAGAGATTCAGTGGGAAAAGAAAATGCCTGTAGCAGAAAAGCCACAAATGGAGAAGATCGTTGATCAAAGGATTGAAAAGAATACCAGGAGGAAGACCTATTTTTAATATTTGGTCAAGTGGAAGGGACACCTGATAGAAGATGCCAGTTGGGAAAATGAAGCTGATATCCAAAAGCATGGAAAGTTAGTGCAGGAGCTCATGGATAGGAGTCCATGAATTTTTTTCTAGGGGACTATGATGCAGGAGCATTTCCAACAAGCACACATGGAGGGACAACTCAACACCATACCGTTCCTTTTGAATTATTTTGGAATCTTAAATGCTAGCGTTTCCTGTCAATCTTTATAGAACTGATTGAAAAAATGAAGAAAATCAAACGCTTGGGAGAAAATGATCATGAGTGATCTGGGAGTTTCACTCCTAGACTTTTATGTAACGAAAATTAAGTAGCAGCTATTTTTTTTTCTCAAGTAGATGAGTAGTCGGGGGGGAACCCTAGGAGCTGTCAGGATAAATAGAGGTTTTGTATGCTCGAATGAGGCTGCTGCAAATTAGTAGGAGATTGTTGAAATTTAGTTGTTGCTAAATTTTTAGTTCTTGTTTTATCATAAATGTATCCCTTTACATTTGAATGAATATAACAGAGGAAAATTGATCCAAATGCATGGTGTTACTACTGTTTACAATTCCCTGTTATTTTGTTTTCATGAATTAATGAGTCATGTTGTTTAGTATATGAAACTGTGAAGTGTTTGAGTAAGTTTTGATTGTTTCTCTTCGTTGAGTTCATGCATGGGGTGCATATAGTTTGCAAGGAGTGCATTGAAAAAGTCTTCTTCGACTCATAAACCCAGAAGAGATAGAGAAACTTTCATTTTCAAGGAGTGCAAAGGGACTGCTGCAAGGTGTGCACAGTTGCCTACAAGAAGCTTAGTCTTGCATAAGAGTCTGCAACAAGGAGTGCATGGAATCGAAGTTCGACTAAGTGTTGAAGTAACCCTCTAAGGAGTCGAAGGGTTCGAGAGATAAATCTCAGGAGAGATGGCAGAGAGAAATCTTCAAAGGGAGTGAAGCTTTGAAGGTTTCACAAACCATCGACTAAGACCGATCCAGGAGGGAGTGGGATCATTCCAGATCATTGGATCTAGGAAAGTCACATGAGTTTTAAGTCTCTATGTGAACATAGGAGCGAGTATCTGCCAGTCCCGAAGAGGCCAGGGATCATCCATCATCCATAGGGATAGGTGGTGGAAGATCCATAACTCCGGAGTGAAATTACTTTGGAATATTTGTGGATAAGGAGAAAGTGAAATCATCGAAGAGCCGAAGGCCAAAGTAGATCCAGGTCATTGGTTGCTAGGAGTTACATGTCGAAAGATCTGAGACTCTAAGAAAATTCACTTCGGAGGATTCCAAGTGCGGAGGGTGACAAACCCCCGAAGTCCCGAAGGTCGAAGTAGATCATAACCATCCATTGTGGAAGACACATGGCAGGAATCCGTCGTCTTCGAGCGAAATCACCCTGGGAGGAGCAAGTGCGTAGAAGGTTGAAACTCCCAAAGCCTGAAGAGTCGAAGTGGATAGTGGTTGTCGGATCCATAGGGACACGTGTCAACAGATCTTGTACTTTTGGTGGAAGTACCTTGGAAGGAAGAAAGTGCAGAGAGTTTGAAACTCCCAAAGCCTGAAGAGATGGAGTTAACCATAGGTGTTGATCTGCGAGAGACGCATTTCAATGGATCGTGAACTCCAAGTGAAAGCACTCCAAGAGGAAGTGAGTGTGGGGAAATTTGAGGCTTCTAAATCATGGAGTCCCGAAGTGGATCTTGACCATCGATCTAAGAATGGAAAATTGATGGTGAGGAATCATTGCGAGGAGTGGAGGAAAATTTAGCGAGCGCGCTACTTTGCAGCCCACAATTTGTTAGGAAAATTGATCTTGTTGAGACATGGGATCAACGAACAAGATCTAAAGGAGGTTGGGTGAGCACTTTGTCGATTGCGGGTATAGGGCTCTCCGATAAAGAGTGAGCACATTGGCGGCCCACAATTCTTGTGAACTGTTGATTGACGAACAGGTCGATAATGATCAGATCGTGATCGTGAAAACCCTAAGGGTGATAATATGGCCTATGTTTTTGGTTTGAGACCAACAAGTTCCCGAGGAGATGATCCAACTCGAGGATAATTAACGATCCTTGAATGGGAGGTAGAGAAGCCCCGAGGAGAGAAGGGGGGGGGTCTGCATCAAATCCTAACTTAAAATCCATTTCTATCCTATCATGCTGAAGAAAAATTGATAAATCAAACAAACTTACAATGACTATTTGCAATTATAAATAAACATATCTAAATTAGTACTCTATCAAAAATATCAAAACTAAAGCAACTAATCTATCAAAGATGCAAATAAACCTATCTAAATTAGTACTATGCAGAGTAATTTATAACTAGAGAGGAAAAGACATAACGATGTAATTAAACAACTTCTACAACCTGCAACAAAATATAATCATTAACACACAACCATGGATGTCCCTCTATGATATGCACAGTTCAAAAAGCAATCTGCAGTTAAGAGAAAGTGTACAGGAAGATGAATTAGATAAGTAATCTGCAATTAAAATATACACACAACAAGCAATTGAAATTGAGAAATTTACAAAGTAAAGAAACGATTTAGAAATCTAAGTAAGGAAACTATATAAATAGAAATATGTACTGGTATAAACAATCACCCATACCACTGGTGGGACCCCCAGAAGTTCGTGGAAACACTCCAACAGGAAAACACAGTCGCTAAACTAACGCAACACTATCATTAATCATAAAAATAGAGTATAGAACAAAATGGTGATAATGTTTGTATGAAATAATAAATTTTGTCTCCTCTGGTTCATGTCATGGACAATGGTATTTATAGATGTTTACAGAGCTTGATAGGTCAACCACTGGAAGGGTTGACCCTCTCTAAAAGCATTAAATTCATTAAATGTATTCCAACAACAACACCTTCTTAACAGTCTTTGTGTGCCACTCAACGGTCGTTGTAACTGCTCAATCTGAGATGTGTCGAGATCCATAGCTAGAGGGAATGAGGGGGAATAAAACCCACATCCCTAATTCGTCCATCAAAGGCCGCCAATATACCAACTTCCAGATCCAATGCGTTGCGAGTGTCGGATCGCGTGCCAGATGGAGTGTTGGATCAAGTGCTAAATGGAGTGTCAGACGAGGTACCAGATGGAGGATCGGATAATGATTCCGCCTTGTTGCAAGAAAAATAGAACGTTAGATCTTCATAAACATTAAACTGAGATGAATTGATCATAAAATCATTGCAAAAACGATAATTATACATACCTTGTGCGAATTCAAGGTGAATTGATATATAAAGCTTTGATAATACCTTCAAAATGGCTAAATGAAAGCATAGCATATATAATGTCGCATGCAAAAAGGATTTGTCCATTGAAACAAAATAGTCAAAACACAAACCCAACATTACCCCCACGCCTAAGGATTTGTAGGTCCCTCTACAAAAAAAAATGAATCACCCGACATAACTATACTCATGAAGGAGGGGGTGGATTGGCTTTAGAAGCTTCTCCCTCTTTCCCCGTGGACTTAGTCTTAGGACTTTTATGGTGTTTCAATTGCATCTGAAGGCTGTGATTGGTGGTGGTCATTTGATCAACCAATTGTTGAAGAGAATTCACTTTTTCTTCCAATACCGCATTGTCATGATGTAGATGCCTATCCATAGCTTTTCGCTCTTCCAATTGTTGAAGAAACTGAGCATTTTGTTATTTCAATTTCTAAATAAATGGGGTATCATCAGATGGTTCAAAAGAAGAGGGCTTGGATCCCTTGATGGATGTAGAATGTATATCAACTTTGGAAGACGATGTAGGCATCTGGGACGAAGGAGTAACAACATTTTTGTGCGAGGGACTAGGTGTAATAGGTTCAGATTTCACTTCATTATCGGGCTCAAACTCTTCTACAAAAACTTCTCTAAGTCTTTTAAGGGAAATCTCATGATTGAAATATGATTGGATAGGATCCGAAGTGCTTGGAGGTTTTACATTGAGTTTCTCACTCATACTTCAGGTTCTTCTTTGAAAATATTCCCCCTTGAATCGATTGGCTCCTCTCCTCTTTGTAGGGACTAAATGAAAGTCTTGATGAAATGCATCTTGTAGATTCTTAGGTTGAGTATCAATAGGTGTTGAAGGCAATGGGGAATTATTAGCAGGATTTTTGATTTTCTTACTAGATGAGGATGCAGGGGAATCAATAATTTTCTTGGCCTTTTGATCAGACAGAGAGATAGTTTGAGTTGGAGGGTTTGGATTTTTTGGAGAATGAGGCTTAGATGGAGTGACAACCCCTGAATCAACTTATCTCTTGCTGGTATTGACTGTGAGATGAGGGTTTGAGAATTGGTAGAGGAATTCATCCCATGTCTTGGCCTGTTTTGTCAATTCAACTATAACAAGAAATTTGATGAGGCCATGGTCGAATAGACTGTTGTGAGGTTTGGCCAAGTTTTTACAAAATTGGGAATACATTTTCTCAAGACTTTTCAGGAATTAGAAAGGAAAATTCAAGGGTTTATTGAATTGAAAATGGGCTTGTTAGCATTCTGTAATTTGCCCAAGGCTGCGGAGGTAGTCACAGAGGAAACATCAAAACCACTTCGAGTTTGGGATCTATCCCTCCAAGACTCAGAGAGGGATTTCTCTGTATGATATAACTTTGTTGGAAGAGGATATTATTCTAGCTATTCTAAATAGGGTTATGTTCTTGGGGTTTTCTGGTTGAGACAACAAAAGAAGACCATTGGACTATGGGGTCTGTGACAAGTTTGAAATTGAACACATGTCTATAAGGTATTTCCACAGGGAAAGGTAATGTAGACGTTGGATTCTTTAGAAATAAAGTGATGTAAAAGAGGAACAAACGAGATAATCAACTACAACAAAAAAGCATCCAAGAATTTCTTCATTGTAGTATCAGAGGAAAACATTAAGATTCTCAAAAGCATTGCACAGAGTATCAGGGATAAATTCTGCGTTAAATCTCCTTTTGAAAATTAGAAAGAGAGAAACATAATGAAGATTGATTAGAATCACATTCGACGAAGCAAGAAAACTTCACCAATCGTTGACACATAGGAATCCTGTGAAAAATTCCCTTTGTATTCCTGGTGAATCGGAAAAATGTTACAGGGAATAGCCTTCCTGGGCGTGAGATCAACAACCTTTACATTAAAAATCATATCTGAATAAATAGGGGAGATCCCCCAACAGGTTTTTTGTGTCGGTTTTAACCTCCTCGACCAAAAATAGCCACAAATCCCCCAAAATCTGGAACTGTCTACCATGAAAGACGAGCCTAATTTCTGCAAAAAAGGGGTTCGAACAAACATATGTTTCTCTTCAATTATGACACTTGGGAACATAATGAAGGAGGTTATTTTATATGGGAATGTTATGGACAAAAGCCTCCTTCGGTTTCTCCAAATTCGCCTCCAGCTAGCCGTAACAGCTCCTGCAAGATCGGAACTGTAACAGAAAAATCGAAAATCCGAAAAAAGAGGCTAAACGACAGCTTTAATTCTCCCTTCTCATGGCACCTGTACAAAAATTGAGAGAGGTTTTTGTTCTTAAGGATGTTATGGAGAAAAAACTCTCTCGGTTTTTAAAAATTCATTTCCATTTTCCCATAAACGGCCTCAAACGAAGACATGTTGAACAGACGAAAATAGGTGAAAATGGGAAAAACGGTTTTAT
>SNQJ01S0166882.1:20058-38937 GCA_010110895.2 Picea sitchensis | reverse complement strand
AGGTGTGAAAATTTCATGTGTAACAACTTCTTCCTGAAGTATTTCTCAAACCGTTCCCAAGATAGGTCCTCTTCATGAATCCCTTTTACATTCTTAAGGTCTTCCCACCAAATGGAAGCCTTTCCATTCAAGTTGAAAGTGGCTACTCGGGCCTTCAAGTTTCCTGAGAAGCCATGGACTCTGAAATAATTCTTTAGTCCAAGAAGCCAGGCCTCCACTTCCTCCCCCTTCTTTATTTCTCCGTCGAAAGAGGGTGGTTTGGAATTCTTGAATTCTTCGAGATTATGACTTTTGGAATGCTTTCGCTTCTTCTGTTTTCTTCGGGAATAAGAACTAGTTATGCTTCTAGAAGATCCCTCCAAGTCGCCAGTTTGCTTTCCAAAGGAATTGTCCGACTCTTGTCCCTTCTCCCTGGGGTGGACCTTTCTCGAGGTGCTCTTCCCAGTGTGGCCACTTAAAATACCACGTTTCTGTATCTCAGGTGGAATTCAACTTTACTTTGTCTATCGTCGATCCACATGGCTGGTGTCAGGTCCATGCTGCAATTGTCTTTGTATGTCAGATAAACTCTATAGAAAGACTGCATTAATTTCCATTTGCTTCTCTTGCTCTTTTATCAACCTCTCGTTGTCAGCCTTGCAGCTCTGTAGTTCGACCATGAGGCTCCTCACAGTCTCAGCTAGATCTGGAGGGGTCTATGCCGCTCTCCTTTCGTCAGACTCTTCGTCTCTATTATGGGAGCCATCCCCCACTTCATGGTGCGTCACCATTCTTTTCGTCTGTAGTTTCCCATGGTTGATCATCCTCTTGTGTGCACGAAAAACACTTGTTGTTAGTCAATATTTATATTCATTCATAACCAACGCATAATTCATATTTCTCAAATGCATACACACAATAGGAATTTTCATTCTTAACTTCGACTTTTGATATAGGGGGTTAAGATAGATGGTTACTCCTTTTAAGAGTACTTCAAATGGAGTTTCTGCTCAACTCCTTCATGAGCCCAAGTAGGCCAAGTGTTGTAACCATGCTTTGATACCAATTTGACACACACCCACTACAAAAACATAGATTGTTTGTCTTTTTATTCAAGGGATAGAATCCCCGAATTTCTATGGGGCCTAGCGCAGACCATCCCTTCCCTTATCCTCCTCCAAACGAACACAACCTGGCCTTAGCACAAGTTCCTTTCGCAACTCATGAGTTGGGAGTCAAGGCTCTCGACTCCTTTTTCTCCAAACATCGATACCAGAGATGCGATACAGGTATGGCCCCCTCCTCACTAGCACCTGCTACATGTAACCATAGGCTAGGCTAAACACTAGCAACACTCACAACTCGTGACTTCACTAGTTGGAGTGTTGACCCCTCGTGCTCCTCCTTTGTGAATCCCTGAGATGGGAGAGGTCAACGTTACATGGACTCTGCCAAGCGATGCATACACGCCACTTGTCTCCTTTGTTGTACTCTGCCTACGAGTTGTGTTGCTGCCGCCCGTCGCACGAGACCTCGGCTCTTGGCATTTCGCGACCTTAGAGATAAAGGGGAAACTTCTTCATCCTGTGAAACCCCAAGCCATGATAAGTCAACAAAGGGTTGACTCTTTCCCAGGCGACATGTGTCCACCACCTGTCACCTACTCCCACCTTTCTCTAGGTGCTTGTTGTTACGCCACCTATCAACCACATAGTCCCCACCTAACAGGTGTGCCACGTGTTCACACAAGCCCTCGATGCTCAACACTTCATGACTTCTGCAGTCGAAAGGAGATTATTTCAACCTTCGAACCCTCGATACACGATAGCACGTGGAGGTTCTGATCCAATGGTTCTCCCGTGGCTTGGATCCAACGACCACGATCATGTCACGATTTCACGAATCGTGAGTTCGTGCAGTCCTACCCTTGACCACTCCAAGTTGTGAGTCAGCGAAATGATACCCGACTGCCACGTGTCCTGTATCGATGGATGGTTCTGAATACTTCAGGACTTTCAGGACATTGTCGACTCCACTCTCTTACCTATGAAAAGGTTAAGATCGACGGTCAATAGAGCTCCGACAGATCCTTGCATCTACGGTCCTGGATCCCAACGTTACTTGCGAAGGATGAAAGGGTCAAGGTGTTAACGCCTCTCCTCCTCTAGATCCATCGGTATTGACAGATCTTAGGTATTTCCAAAAGGATTCCAACCATTCATCTACCAACGATGAGGTATTCTCTTTCAATAATTGGACTCGCTATCCTTTCTGAGCTTGAATCACTAAATTCAACCTCTTGAAGCTTTAAACTCTCACGACTCTGAGACCTTAGAGAGCTACTCTTTCTTGAATAAGGTTTCCAGACCCGGATCGCATGAACCTTCAGATGGTTTTTGGGCAATTGTCCTTGATCTTAGTCGAGTATCTGGGTAAAGGTTTGGCATGGTTCCAAGGTTTATGGGGTAATTCCCGGGGAAGAGTACTCTTGAGGAGCCTTCCTAGAATATTACGAGAATCAAGAAAACACAACGATTCTTGGTGGAGCGAACTCATGCCCCAGACTTAATCATTTGTACAGAAACCAACTATGGCATGTAAGTATACAGATGCATCTATCATTTCCAATCTAAAACACCAGGCAATCATTCCACACAGAAATCATTATGGTCATATAAACATGAGCATGTATTCATGATATTCAATTCAAATTACAAGGCATAAAACAATTATCAGATCCACCAAGCGTGATGCAACTATTGGGAGGGGTGCTCATTTAAACCCAACTGTAGGCTCAGTGACTCCCAATGGATTTACCACTAGCCACCCCTGAGCTAGACCATGATGCTTTGAGATTCAGTCTCCTACTTCTAGCTCAACGGAAGTCAAGGACGAAGGTTACTCTCCTTCTCCTATGTTCAAAACTCCTTATGTTTCCATAGTTTCTCCAGTTCTCTTCCATGATCCTTGTCGCGCGTGCTCTCCCTCTCCCTTTACCACACTTCCTCTCTTGCCTTTTCTCTACAAGATTGTGTGTGGCGCGAATTTCCCCGTCCGTGGTCAGGTCTGAGAGATTTTACGGATGGACGGTTCACCCCCATCCCCTCATTAACTCTTGAGGAGCCTACCCACCTACCAATCTGACGGGAAATCCATTCCAGGGTCAGAGATTTGCTTTAGTCTTTGAGCAAGTAAAAACCAGTATGGTACTGGCTCGGTGGAAGTTAACGGAACCATTCCAGGTCCCTTCCACCACCTCTCATTAGCCATCATGGTCTATTTTAGCACATCCTTTCCCAGCAGTTATGCAACGCATATTCATAATATAATTTACATTCATCGACCTTTTATATAAAGGTCCGTCAAATAAAACATTCACATCTTTGAGTTTGCCATAGTTCTTGGCCACTATAGTTATTTTTACAGACTGGGGGAAGCAAGGTGTTACAAGAGACGTGGTGGATATAGGCCTCTGAAATCTGTGTTTCAATGAGGCTCGAAGGCCTATCTATTATTGAGAAACAATGGAAACCCTAAACATCCAAAAAACCTAACCCTAGGAGATGAAACGCCAGAATATGGGCCCCGTAGGGGTAAATTGGTACATCAATTTCTCAGGGTCGTAACTTTGGAATACTATCTATGTTTGACGTATATGATACATTGTTAGAAATATCTATCTGAGGACTACAATAGTTGGCAGAAAATATCATGATGATTATTATTTTTTATCAGACCATGCCCAAAAAATGTCATTTAGGGCCTCAAAACAACCACGGAAGTTCAGGACCCGAAAAACTGCCAAACATAGTAAATTATGCTACAATTAAGGAAACTGAAAAACTGAAAGAAACAATGGTGGGGGTCGAAGTGGAATAGGTGGGTGGCCACCAATATCCACCTAGATCATTCCTCCCCCCTTAGGAAGCAATGGTCCCCATTGCGTTGAGTTCCTCCATGAGATGAGGAAGCTTCTGCTAAACTTGGTCCCTGGTGATCCACTTGCCCTGGTGAAGGAGTTGGCCTGCTTTGACAACTCGATATAGCTGGATCCTCTGCTGGCAGTTTTTCTTGATCTATGTGTCCATCATCCGATCAGTTGTGGCTTGTTCCATGCATTCTGGGTTTAACTCTGTTGGTGTGAGTTGTTCTGTCATGTCAGATGTGTCCAATAGAGGTGGAAAGTAAGGCCAAAGGTGGTCCACATTGAACACTGGGTGCAGACCAAGGAATGGTGGGATACTAAGCTCGAAGGCATTGTCCCATACAACCTTGGTGATGGTGTATGGCCCATATTGGAGCGGGAAAATCTTGCAGTGGGATCCAGCAAGGTGCTCCTTCTGCAAATGTAGCCACACGCCCACCTAGAAGTTGTGTTGCACCCGTTGTTGATCATGCCGATGCCTGTACTTAGCATTGGCTCTATCCAATATTTCATGAAACTGATGGCGAATGTGATGAATGCGCTCAATGAAGCTATTCCCCTTGGCAACTTCAGACCAGACATGAGCCGAATCAGCCTGAGTAGCTGCAAATGATATGGCTACGTCAATGGGACATAGTGGCTGGAATCCAAAGCCCACCTAAAAGGGGTTGTGGTCGGTTAAGCTATGGAGGGCTCGGTTATAGATATGTTGTACATAGGGGAGGCTCTCATCCCATGTGTGTGGATTATTTAAGTTTTACATGCGTAAAATGTGTACGATCATCCTGTTGACTACCTCTGTCTGGCCATCAGTTTGGGGATGGAAAACTGTGGACTTGGTGAGCTTGGTGTCCAACATTGACTAGAGGATGAACCAAAATGTACCGAGGAACCTGTTGTCTTGATATGAAATGATAGTCTGTGGGATCCCAAAGTGTACCCACACTCCTTCAAAGAAGAGTTTAGCAGTGGCTTCTGCTATGATATTCTTCTTATAGGCCGTCATTATGGCCATCTTTGATAATCTGTCAATGACCATTAAAACACAATCCTTTCCATTCTTATTAGAAGGAAGGCCTGACATGTAATCCATGGATATGCATTCCCAAGGTCGACTAGGGGTAGGCAACGGAGTATAGAGGCCTTGCTTCTCGATGGTCGGTTCGACAATGGCGTAGGCAGTGCATGATCTGATGTACTTCCCGACATCCTGTTGAAGGTTTGGCCAATAGAAATACTTTTGAAGTACTACCACTATTTTCTCGACTCCTAAATGCCTAATGACCCGACTATAGTGCACTTCCCAAATCATCTTGGCATCCTCGCTTGAAAGAACACAAAGGTGTCCCAGGTGACATAGTAGTGCATCCTGGAGGTGAATATTTGGAACTCAGTTACCGTCCAAGAGCGTCTTGTATGTGTGGCCAAAATCTGGATCACTCTTGTAGAGAAGCAACCAATCAGAAGTCTCGTTCCCACAAGAGTTGAGCACAGTGGTTATTGCCACGATCGGTGGTCGGATGAGGCAATCTGCAACATTATTGGTGCTACCCTTCTTATACTTTATATTCAAATGAAATTGTTGTAGATATGTGGACCACTTCTGATGGCGATCATTCTGCAACTTCCCTTGTGTCTGTATGAACTGTAGGGGTTGGTGGTCTGTGTGGATGATCGTTTCCTTCCCCAAAATGTAATGCTTCCACTGTTGACAAGCCTATACAATGGAATACATTTCTTTGTCATAAGTGGAATATTTTTGGACTGTGTCAGACATTTTCGCACTGTGATATGCCACTGGATGCCCCTGTTGAGTAAGAACTTCCTCAATAGCATAGTCAGAGGCATCTGTCTCAATCTCAAATGGTTGTTGCAAGTTTGGTAATGTGAGCACTCGGGAGCAACAGAAGCGATGTTTCAATTCTATGAACACCTTTTGTTGATATTCCAACCAAAATAATTTTGTTGACACTCCTCCCTTGGTGACTTGACTCAAGGGACAAGTGATATGAGAGAATCCCAACACGAACCTGCGGTAGAAATTAGCAAGACCCATAAATCTGCGAAGCTCTGTTAGAGTGGTCGTGGCTGGCCAATCTCGGATGACTTGGATCTTGGTTGGATCCACATGCACCCCATGCTCATCAATAATTTATCCCAAATACTGAACCTAGGTCATGCCAAACATACACTTTTACAAATTGGCACACAACTTGTGTTCTCGTTGTGTTTGGAGGACCTGTCGGATGTGGTGGAAGTGCTCTTCCCAAGTCTGGCTAAAGATCAGGATGTCATCCAAGTACACTACTACAAATGAGTTGGTGAATGGCCACAAGATGTCGTCCATCAGCCACATGAAGGTTGCAGGAGCATTCATCAAACCAAAAGGCATGACCACCCATTCGAAAAGGCCCTCCTTAGCTTTGAAGGTAGTCTTCCACACATCAGACAGTTCGATTGGTACCTGGTGATACCCAAACTTCAAATTGATCTTGCTGAAATATTTTTCCCATTTGAGTTGGTCCAGAAGGTCATCAATCCATGGGATCAGGTACCTATTCTAGACGGTGATCTTGTTCAGCACCCGATAGTCAATACAGAGTCTCCAAGTCCCATCCTTCTTCTGCACCAACACGATCGGGCTCCCACAGGGCGTTGAACTTGGCCAGATGTGACCTTTCTGAAACAACTCCTGAATCTGTCGCTTGATTTCATCATTCTCCAGAACAAAGCACTGATAGATCGTTCCATTGGTAAGCGACTCTCCTGGGGTCATATCGATGGGGTGCTTGACCTGACAGTGCAGAGGAACCCCTGCAGGTGAGGTGAAGATGTCCCGATACTCCTCCACGACCTTTTCCATTCATTGTTGTCATGCGAAGGATCCCTGTCTGGAGGTCGTGGCCACTATCTTATTCTTTCCCTAAGGGCCGATCATCAGGAAAACAAATTTCCTAGTTTTGGAAATGAGCTTACTACATTGTTTTGCAGTAACCAAAGAGATAGTGACAGGCAGTGGTACCTCTGGTATCCTGTACAACTTACTTCCCAAAGTAACAATAACAATGTGAGGCCGAGACTCATACACAACATGTCACTTCCACAAGTATGGTTGGCATAATAATACATCACAAACATCAAGAGGAGCAATGTCACATAATACGTCATCAGTGAAGGGATTGATGTTATAGGTGACATTGTTGGTTGATGCAGAGATCCCGTCTTTGGTGAAGCCACCTGATAGTGTATGGTTGTGGGTGTACTATGGTCGGCAAGCCCAACCACTTCACGACCTCTGCTAAAATGAGGTTCTTTTATCTCCCACTGTTAATGATGAACTATATCGGGGAACCCTTTACCCACATCTGGGAGTGGAAGAGACGCTCCTCCTCCTCGGGATCTTTCGATTCTTCCTTTTGGATCTTTGCGGTGGAAATGGTGGCGTTGGTATCTGCTCCCCTCTGTCATTCCCATTCTTGGGTTTGTATTCAGTGGTGGAGAATACATTTGATTTAGAATCCCTCATCTTGGCCATGAGTGATTGTTTGGCCCAACACTCACTTGTGTTGTGAGTGGAGCTCTTATGGAACTCACACCACTTTCCCGTGTCCTTCTTCAACTTCACGGTGTTGTTATTTGCTTGTGGATTTAGCAGGTTGTATTGAGCCACATTGCATTGGATTTGTCCTTTGCTCTGTGGTTTGGGGGAACCTTTCGCTTGCTTTTGATTCAAAGATCCAAAGTATCGCTTCTTCTGTTTGAATTTCTGCTCAATCTTGGTAGTATATGGGTATGTCATACCAAGTGAGGAGATGTCGAGGAACTCCATTTCCTCCTGAATGTATCTATGTAGACAATTGTAGTATTTCAACACCAAATGTTTCTCTGAATATTTGATACCCAATTTTGTGCACAGGGTATGGAATAGATTCGTCGGCTAATGCACATCTTGATCCCTTTGTTGCCACAGCATAGTCCATTGTATGTACTTGTCCTCATAGCTCCCCACAGGATAATATTTCTCCTTTATGGCATCTCAGAAATAATTCCAAGTGGGTACGACCGAGAACATGGAGGTTTCCTCCTCGTCCTTTTGCTTACAGTAGTTTTCCCACTAGTCCTTTACATGGGGGGCGACTTTGAGCAATGAAAAAATTATCTTCTCTCAGTTGGAAAAGTCATGAACCGAGAAATATCCTTCTAATAGATTCAACCATCTATCTACAACGTCTGCATCTATTTGACCTTAAAATATGGGAATGTCAAAGTTTACTTGTACTTTAAAAGGGGTTGCGCCTCCAGAGTGGTTGTTGGATGCAAATGCACCGCCAGTGGGCAATCGTTGAAGGATCTGGGCGAAATTATCCATCATCACATTCCCTTGTTTTTCAAGGGCCTCATCAAATTTTTTTTTGAAAGGATCTCCTGCTCCCTCATATTTATTTTCGTCCCCCATGGGCGGCCGTTGGGGTTTGTGAGGATGATCTTGCAAAGGTTCAACTAGATTGAGCCCTAATTCCTTATACCCCAACCTCATTGGGGACATGAAAAGAAGGATCGAGAAAGAGTAGACTGCTCTGATAGCACTAATCCAGATTTATGCAGGAACACAACAAAATACACAAATAACCATGAATACAAAGATGCAGCGGAAATAATACTTCATTTCATTAATATCAAAGAACTAAAATTTGTTTATAGACATAATAGAAATAAACTAGCTAGGGCACTGGTAGCTTATCTTTGAGAAGAGACGTGGCAATTATAGGCCTCTGAACTTTGTGTTTCAATGAGGCTTGAAGGCCTATATATTATTAAGAAACAATGGAAACCCTAAACATCCAAAAACCCTAACTGTAGGAGATGAAACGCCAGAATATGGGCCCCGTCAGGGTAAATTGGTACATCAATTTCCCGGGGTCGTAACTTTGGCATACTATCTCCATTTGATGCATATGATACATCGTTAGAAAGATCTATCTAAGGAATACAATAGTTTGTTGAAAATAGTATGAAGAAAACATTTTTCGAATGGACCATGCCCAAAAAAACGTCGTTTAGGGCCTCAAAACGGCTCCAGAAGTTCAGGACCCAAAAAACTGCCAAACATAGTAAATTGTGCTACAATTAATGAAATTGAAAAACTGAAAGAAATAATGGTGGGGGTCCAAGTGGAATAGGCAAGTGGCCACCACCTGGATCAAACCATGCCTCTGTCCTCTTCATCTCTATGACCATTTCTCCCCCTGGAATCATTCCTTTGTCCTCTGCATCTGATAAATCTCCCCCCCTTTTTCATCAATGGAAAAGGTATCTTTCCATCTAGGGCTCCCCCCCCTAACTGAATTGTCCTCTTTATGGTACTTCCTCATGTACATATAAGACATATAAGATAAGCATTCAAAAGAATTCATTTTGGAGTATAAATAAATCCGAGTCTCTGGAGAAGATACTCAAAGGATTCTCATGGAAGTGGTTTTGTAAAGATGTCTTCCACTTGTTCTTTTGTGCCCACATACTCAACTCTGATGTTCTTTTCTGTAACTCGTTACCGTAGAAAGTGATACTTGATTGGAATTTGCTTCGTCTTGGAGTGCATCACTAGGTTCTTTGAGATACTAATGGTGCTTTTATGGGATCATCATACTCAACCTGTATACCTTTCAAAGTTCATTTCATCCAAAGAACATGTGCACAACATGTTGCTGCTGAAATATACTCTGCCTCGATTGTAGATAAAGATACTGATGATTGTTTCTTTCTTAGCCATGGTACTAAACACTCACCCAAGTAGAACGTTGTTTGACTAGTGCTTCATCGGTCATCAATACAACCTGCCCAATCTGCATCTGTGTAGGAAATAAGTGATAGATCCTTTCCTTTTGGATACCATAATCCAAACTCGTTTGTTCCTTTGAGATATCTAAAAATCCTCTTCACTGATAATACATGTGATTCCTTTGGGGCTACTTGAAATCATGCCACCTGTCCAATTACCTACATTACATCTCATCTGGATGATGTCACATATAGTAGGCTACCAATCATTGACTTGTATTGCCTCTGATCTGTAGACTTTGAATCATCATATTTGCTCAACTTGCAACTGGTTTGCATATGAGTGATAATTGGTTTGCAATATTCCATTCTGAACCTCTTTAACATTTCTATGATATACTTGGTTTGAGAAATAAAAATTCCTTGGTTTCTTTAACGTATCTGAAGTCCCAGAAAGAAGGATAGTTCTCCAAGTAATGACATTTCAAATTCATTCTGCATATCCTTTGCAAATTTCTAGCTTAACCTGTCATCATCACTACCAAAAATAATATCATCAACATAAACTTAATTAATAAAATACTATCTTAACTTACCTTCATGTAGAGGTTGATGTTTGCACTTCCTTTTTTGAACCCTTCCTATTGTAGATATTTATCTAGTCTAGAGTACCATGCTATAGGAGCTCGTTTTAGACCATACAAGGCCTTCTTTAATTTACACACATAATCTGCGTTCTCTGACATGTGAAATCCTTCTTCTTCAAGTTCCCAATTTAGAAAAGCTGATTTTAGGTCCATATGATACACTTTAATATTTTTGGAGCATGCATAAGCTAAAAGCAATCATATTGCTTCCATTCTGGAAACTAGGGAAAATGACTCTTCAAATTCGATTCCTTCAACCTGTGCATATCCTTTACATACCAATCTATCTTTGTTCCTTGTAACTTGTCCATATTCATTCAATTTATTCCTGTATACCCATTTTGTGTCGATCACATTATTATCCTTTGGTCTTAGAACCAATTCCAAAGTGTCATTTTTCTCTATTTGATCCAATTCTTCATCCATGGCCTTATTCCAAAATTCATCCTTGCTGGCCTCTTCAAAACTGGTTCAATCGTAGATGTGACTACTAGGTGTGTTTGTTCTGGTGAACACATTCTTCTTCTAGTCTCAACCACTGCATCTTTGTTTATGATAATCTGATCCGAAGGATGATTCTTCTGTACTTGTTTGCTAGGTGTCTTTGGAGGCACTTGTTGAACTTTCTCTTCTTCTTCTGTCGGATCTTCTTCATCTTCCCCTTCTTTTTCATCTTCTGTTTCTTGTTCGTAAAGATGTTCCATTGATTCATTTTCTTCTTCCTTTAATCCCTGTTTACCTGTTTCATAAATTATTACGTTGATGCTTTCCACAACTTTGTTCAATATCATATTGTAACACTTGTATGATTTCATTGTACTTGAGTAACCAACAAGTACTCCTTTGTCCACACGAGAGTCAAACTTTCCCATTCTGCCATCTTCTCTTTTGATGTAGCATTTGCTTCCAAAAACTCTAAAGTGCTTCACATAACTTTGAAACGCTTCACATTTTAATGGGTTCTCCTTCCATAGCTTTTAGGGAGTTTTGTTAATGTTGTTTATGAGTATTACTTCTTTGTTTGAATGTGAACTGCTGTATGCAGACCGCCATGTCCAAAAAATATATATATCATTTTGGAACTACTAGCATTGTTTGAGCCATTTCCTCTATAATTGCCATGTTCTTTCAACAACTCCATTTTGTTGAGGTGTCCTAGAAACTAAGAATTTCCTTTTATTCCACACTCAATGCTAGTAGTCCATAAATTCCCCTTTGAGCCTCTCCATTATCAAATCTCAAGCATTTGATTTTTTAATCCATTTTATTTTCAACCATTTCCTTGTAGATCTTGGAAGTTTTCAAAAGATTTTGACTATTTTTGAGAAATCAAACTACAGTCATTCTTGTATAATCAACTAATAAATATAAAATATTTCTCACCTTTTAAACTCCTTTGTTGTAGTTGTTCCAACTAGATAAGTATGCACAATTTCCAATGGTCTTGTCGCTGAATATTCCCTTTGATTTGAACTTGGTCTCTTTGTTTGCTTTCCTTTGCTGGCCAATGCTTGCATAAGGTGTTGGTTGGTTTTGGTGGATTCAAATTTCTCATATGTTTTTTTTTTGACTTTGACAAGGTTATTAAAATGCATGTGACCCATTCTTCTGCTCCATATCCAACTTTCATCTTTCCTCTTTTCCTAGACAAATACCTTTCAAGCCCAGTTCTGCCTCACACACATATGTTGCTTTGAAGTTTTGCATCAGAAGTAACTCAATTTTCCTAAACCTTCTTTTCTTTCTCTCGCACTTTTTATGAAAGTAATTATATGACCTTGGTCACATTATTTGGCTTACACTTGTGAAGCATTATGTCATAACTTCTACTAAAGAACATTTTCACCCTTTTGTATTCTTGTTCTAATTTAACTGCATTTCCAATTATTTTTTGATAAACGGTCATTTATGAAGGAGACTGATCCATCTCTTTCCTTTATTAATGTAAGAAAACCTGTCTCTATCACCTGTCAATTGTTTTGAAATAACCACTGCCAACATAGCCTCAATCAATGCTTTCCTTAGCTTTGTAGAGCGAGTGTGCATTCAATATTTCTATACTGATTCTGCTTTCTTATCCATGTCCTTTCTTAGGTTCCTGTCTCTGCGGATTGTTGTTGTTCGCTGTGGTTCTCTAGGATGGATTTTCATTCTTCAATCTTTGTCCATGTGTCCAATGTTGTTACACTTGTATAATTCCACTTTTAGTGCTCAATGATTCAAAATTTTGTAACTCGCTCTCTATGTTTCACTAGGCCTCTCTGTATAACCCTTTGTGTATGACTGTAAAGTTGTTTATTGTTCCTGTTAGCTCTGCAATTCACATATTTGTGTACAAAATTATTACATGCATAACATAAACCAAAAGATAGTTTGATACATGGGATTGGAAGATCTTCTGAAAGGAGGTGCTCATACCCCTTTCTTCATGAGACCTATATGTTTCTATCGGTCGTTGATTCTAAAATATGAATCTTCTCGGTGGAGGAGTGTCCCTGTAATTTTCTCTGTAGACCTTCCTATCCCCTTTGATTATTTCTGCATAGCTTTTTGGATATGTTTCTTGTTCTCTTGTTTTGGAGCTTGATCCATTTTCTGTCTGATTGTATCCAAGTCTAGACTTGTCATGACTAGGCCTTTGACTGCTGATAATGTCAATCATAACTTTTGAGTTGTTTTGCATATTTTTCTTTTGAAGATCCTTTCTTAATGTGACAATCTCTTCTTCCAAATTTTCAATGATCCCGTCTCTTCCTTCTAGCTGTTCTTTGAGTGCTTCTTCAATTCTTTTTTTTGCTTCAATTTGAACCTTCAAATTTGTGATCATTTGTTCTAATTCCTGAGTCTCTTCTTTCTTGTCTAGTTCTTCTTATAGCTTCTTATTTTTCCTCTTTTCTCTTCTGATAACTTCTATGGCACTCAACAATTCCTCTCGGTAGTCAACTTTTGCCTCTTCAATTTCTTATTCGACTTTTTCATATTCTTCTTTGGCTTCTTCATATTCTTTTTCAGAGTCTTATTTATCAGAGTCTTCTACTTCCATGAATAGAACTCTTTCTGTCTCACTGTCACTGACTTCATCTCCATCTGATGATGAGATGTCTTCTTTGGTGCATAAGATTTTCTTGAAAACTTTCTTTGTGGTTCTTTTGCCTTTATATGTTTGTTTTCTTTTTGAGTAATCTTCATCATTTCTCTTTTTCTTATAAGGACATTTGTTATCAAAATGACCAATACCATCACAATTAATACAAATTAAAGGAATCTTACCTCTATACCTTTCGTCGGTTCCCTTGTTTAGCTTTTTTACAAAGTTGGCCACTTCTTCATCATCTTCCGAGACGTCACTACTGCTGCTATGTTCTTTTTCTTGTTTCTTTTCCTTTTTCTTTGATCTTTTGGATGCTTTGAAGGCTGCTTCTTTTACATCTAGATTTTCCTGTTCAGTTCTCATTTCATATGCTGTGAAGATTCCATGTAGTTCATCCATGATTATTGAGTTTAGATCTGCTCTTTCTTCGAGTGTTGATATCTTAGGGTCAAATATCATAGAAAGAGATCTTAGTACCTTTTGAGCAATTACAGATTCTTTGATTTCTTCTCCCAATCCCATGATTGCATTTATTGTTTCATCAACTCGTAAGAAGTAAGCTGCGATATTCTCATATTCCTTCATCTTTGGTTGTTCGAACTGACCAATGTAAGTTTGAAGCTTTGCGGCTTTGACTTTTGAATCTCCTTCATAAATATTTCAAATTTTGTCCCAAATCTCTTTAGCGGATTTACAATGTGCAACTTTGGTGAATACCGTTTAACCAAGACCATTCAGAAGTGCATTTGTAGATTTGGAATTATTCTGACCGAGTTTCATTGCTTTGTCATTTGTTGCTGGAATTGATGGTACTGTGTATCCATCTACAATTGATTGCCAAATTTAAAATCCTTGTGTCTGTATATATGTCTTCATCCTTATGCTCCAAAATGCATACTTCTGTCCATCAAACTACCTTATTCCATTTTTATACAAATTGTTTCTCTCCATGATCTACCTTTTCGTGGTTAAATTGATTTCTGAAGGAACCTACTCTGAAACCAATTGTTGGATCACTAAGAGGGGGGGTGTATCAGTAATAGAGAAATCTAATCCTTTTTAACCATATAATCCAAGTGTTATATCAATGTAGAATTATCATCCAATAACTGTAGAGTAAATAAGCAATGAACAAATGAACAATCATACACATACACAGTACACCAGTGTTTTACGTGAAAACCCAAAGTGGGAGAAAACCACAAAATGATTTTTCTTATATGTCTTGAAGAATTACATTCATTGGAAGCAACAACTTCCTTTGTTTTCCAGCTACAACTGGAAGGAGGCTTCAACCCCCTAGTTTCTCAGGCTATAACCTGAGGGAAGCTCCAACTCCCCAATTCTTTGTCTACAACCAGAAGGAGGCTACAACCCCTTATGTTCTCCAGCTACAACCCCTTGCCCCGTCCAACCGCCCTGACGTAGAGGTAGAATGATGAAACCACTGTCACACTATCACTATGATATACACCACTGTACAACTGTATCAACCTATACCAGTGACCTAAATCTAACCTGTACAACTGCCCTGTAATAAATCTGTACCTGAAATGAACATGTATCAACAAAAATACAACAGGTATGTGACCTATAGTGCTGCAGCACACATATGTACATGCCCTATTTGTTATGCATCTTTCATATGTACGCGACCAAACTATTATGTAGTCTGCGTATGCCTTCTGAAAACTAGGGTTTCCTTTCTCTTGAAAACTTCTGACCCTCTGTAACTTCTTTCACATAGATCTGTAACCTATCACTGTATCCAGACTATATCTGTACCCTCTGCTTGCATCCTCTTTACCCAAAATATCTATATATCTCTTTAGTCATGTTCCATATAAATGTGTGTAATCATAAACAAGTATAATATCCCTCACATTATCCAGACATCAAACCCTCTCTAGTATTCAGCCTCTCAATACATCAACCACTTCAAAAATAGAATTTCTCAACCATGTACCATAAAAACCCTTAGATATATGCCAAGAAATACAAGATGTGCCACAACTCTAACAAGATGTATCAGTGATAAATTATACCAACACTATATTTCTGTAGTTATGACTTATACAAAAGTTCCCATGCAACTGCTAGTCTCTCTAGGGATAATTCTCAAATCTCCATAACCATTTCTCATGCATACATCAAAATCCAACTATTCATAGAAATAAGACATACCTTTTGAACCAATGGATAGATATGATGTATCTGAGCACTGTAGACCTTCCTGGGAGCTTGATATTAGAATCTAGAACCTCTGCATCTTCATCTCTTCAAGTTTCCATGGCTTTACCAACATATATGCACCCTAATACACTGCCAGCATGCGTATGTACGCACCCTAATACATTTTCATCCCATGTACACCTCAATATGTACGCACCCTAATACAGTGTTGTTGATGATAAAAATAACAACGGGGATTTTTCCCGCAAAGTATTGCTAAAAGCCTATTCTTATAATCTAATGATACATATATAATACTAGTAGGTGGGACCCCCTTGTAGATTAGAGAATCATATGAGTTATTATTTGATATTTATGATGTTGTTTGACACTGCTTACAGGGTTCAACATGATTGATGAAATCTTGGTTTTATTTGTGACATAATGGTAGATGGATAACGCATGTTATGTGTTGGTTTTGTTGCTCTAGGCTCTAATTTCATGTCATGATGACTTATGTTATCCATAGTTACCTTTCTATTTTCTCCTTGATTCATTACTTGTGACACCTGCACAAGATACATGTTAGTAACAACAAATAAGAGCAATTGAAAAGAGATAAAAACAATATGAACAAAATACAAAAGGAAGAAACTAAAATATGTTGCTATGCTACTATATGCATTGAAATTAAAGAAATGGTGTTAGTCCTAGCTAGCGAAGTTAGTTGCTATACGATGTATTGAGTTATATGAAATCACATTCGATATGTGTTATGGCATGGGTGGCAATGGTTAAATGTGATATGGGGTGGCGCATTTTGCAAGTAATGGATGTTAATTTTGATGCATGGATTAATTGATGGTTGGTTGGCGTGTACTAAGTAATTGAACAAGTGGAGGATGGAAGCGACGTGCATTTACTGCATGTCACTCCATACCTCTCCCACTGGCCGTCACCCTAGATTGGTTATTGTTCAATTGTTGTTCATTGTGGTTAAGCTCCAATTTTCAGGAAAGGGAATAACTGCTCGACCAAGCTCGCATTTTTAAGGATTTTGGTTGCAGGTATGTCTTTTCCACCATCCATGAACTCAATCTAGTTATGAAATAGATATTGGCTTGGTGATGTATTTGTCTTTGCTTTTCTTGAGAATAGCAACTAAGTAAACTTGTGATATTTCTCTGAAATGATTAGTTGTGTGTATTCATTGTAAATGAAAAAATGGATAGTGAAGTCATGATTTTATTGATGATTATGTGTGGTGGAAGCCATGAAGGTTATTTGTTGTTTTATGGGTTTTGGTTGAAGGGTTTCATTCGGTCCAGACTTTTTGGTTGTTTCCACATAGTTCTTGTAAACTTACTAGTCGTATTTGGTGTTATGGGGTTGTTGTGTTTGATTTTGAACCAGCTTGGGTCATTGCATATCGTTTTCACCTGGTAGTGGGCTCGTTATGTTGTTGGTGTCCGCGCAGTAGGTTATGATGGAAATTATGCCAAGAGGCTCGCTTTAGGGGTTGGTTGCTATTTCATGGCTCTACTTCTATATCAACATTATTGTTTTTTCTAGGGAAAACCATGAGGATTATGCCTTGCGTGTTCTTGGTGTTATTTATTGGCCGGTGAGGAACCTTTGCTCCTCTGTTCATAATCTCTCCTGCCTGGTGTGAACTATCACCCGTCTTGCAATCAAATGGTTATGTGGTCTGTGTGTCCACCATTTTGTCTTGAAGGGTTCTCCTCTGTAGTTGGTGTGGTTGACTCCAGTCTCCCTGTGTTGGTTCCACTGAGCGAACCCATGATTACTCAAAGCCCACCCTTGATTATTTTAAGCCCGATTTTGATAAATGAACCAGTTATTTTTGGTCGGTCACATGGTTGTCTGTTATGAGTTGGTGGAGTATCGTCGTCAGTGGTTGATTATTGGTTGTCTCTGTTAACAACGTTGATAGTGGTTTTTATGATTGGTGTATAATCGTTGTGTTATTTTATTGTGGCAATTGATTCACTAGTTCAACTTGGTTTAAATTGGTTGATTTGAGAAATGAGATTGGGCATACAGTTGTTGTCTCCTTGTATTGGATTGATAACTTAGCATCGTTGATGCTTTAATTTAGATTAATTAAACACGTACAGTGAAAAAATGCTTTTGTGTTTTGAATGGTTTGTATGTTCCTATAACATCGTATAAGTTGAAATAATGGTTGTTGTTACTGTGTGTTTAAATTTCCAATTGGGATTATTGCAATTTGAAATATTGATGATTGTGTTTTGGCTGTCCACTGTGTATGTTTGATGGATATTGTAGACCATATCATTGATTAGACCATCATAGATGGGTACAGGTTCTATAACAATATGGTTTCATTGCAATTTAATTGTTAAATTGAATTGAGGAATGGAATCAGACACAATTTTAAAAGAACTTGTGTCTTTGTTTGATTTGAAGGATTAATTTATGACAAATGGTTGATGGTTTGGATGCTGAACATAGTCGATATAAATGACTGCGTGTTCATTGGAATTGTGTTAAATGTTAAAAATAAGAAGTGAGAGGAAACAAAATCCTTGTACAGGTTGTTTTGGAAGGCATATTATTTTGAGTATGATGACACTATGATTAATTGAAAGTGTTAAGGATTTAAATGTGAATAGTGAGCAAGTTTAACACATAGTAATGGTTAAATTACACACAGTGATTGTTAATTGATCATAGTAATTTGTTAGTGTTGGATCGTCTGCATTAAATACTGAATTGTTTGATGGATTACTTAATTGATTTTATGAACAATATCTTCTCTTTTTCCCCTAACATTATTTCACTTTTCGTAATTGCAATCCCCTTGCCTTCCCATTTTCATTATTCACTCCATGTTCCTAAAATTTAATTATAGTTAAGAGGGACTCTGTATTATGACAGTTTAAGATGGACTACAATGATATGTTCTTTGGTTTATATTACAATTGATTGTTTGTTGTCTATGAGCAGTAACCATGATATTTTCCCCTCATTTTAACATTTTTCACTCAATACAAACCCCTCACATATCCCAGAACCTTTGTTCACCCCTTTCTCATTGACAACGGTTGATCTGAAAATAGAAGGCTGACTTTTTATGCTATGCAAGCACCCTCTACTTCATTAAAATGAACTTTACAGGACCTTGCTTCATGTGTATAAATATGCAAAATAAACTTATGTGTTAAGTTTATGCTTCTTCCTTTAAATGTTCATGTATCTTCTTGTAAATGCTTATGTATGAGGATATGTTCTTTTGAATGGTT
>SNQJ01S0166882.1:5036-17992 GCA_010110895.2 Picea sitchensis | reverse complement strand
ACTATTAATGCTTGAAGCTTCTGCCATCCTTAGAAGATATCCAACTTCAAAACATGCACAAAAACCAATAGCTAAATCTTCAAGCTATCAATGGCAAACACATGAGCAAAACAAACTTATGCTCTAATACCACCTGATCTAAAAATAGAAGGCTGACTTGTTATGCTATGAAAGCACCCTGTACTTCATTAAAATAAACTTTACAGGACCTTGCTTCATGTGTATAAATATGCAAAATAAACTTATGTGTTAAGTTTATGCTTCTTCCTTTAAATGTTCATGTATCTTCTTGTAAATGCTTATGTATGAGGATATGTTCTTTTGAATGGTTAAATATGTGCTTGAAATGAAAACACATCAACACAACTTGCAGCAAATAAACCATCAAACGCACAACAAGAACAACATGATAAAGGAGTTCAAAGGTATCAGAGCATATTAATTAGCCAAAAATGATTATTCAATCACAGAAAACAAACATAGGCTCACCAAACCTTGTCCTCAACAATGAGGGCTTCAAGCTCCATGGAGCTTGCTGAAACTTCAATGGTGAAAAAATTGCAGAAGAAGTCTTCAAATGGCCTTGAAAACAGCACCAATGGATCTAGCACGTCCAAAAACCCCTAGATGGGCTTTTACGGCACCTCAATCGGCCAACAGATGAAGAAGTTAGGCCTCCTCCATTTTCCTCCTTCAAGCTTTGCTAGAACTGGCTCTACAGAACGCACCTCTGTGTGCATGAACCAAGAACACGCTCCAAAATGCGCGTTAAAACCTGGCACCGAGCGGTTCCGAATAACCATGCAAACTATAGGACGGTTAGGGCGCCTCTAGCCCCTAACCGCCTAACACTAAGGCACATGGGTCATACGACCTCGGGCTTTTGCCAAAAAGGGCTAACGGTTTTTAAAACCATGCCAACTGTTTGAAACTGCACGCATTAAAATACATGGTCACATGGATAACCGTTAAAAAACCGTGGGTTCTTTTAAACACCCCCATGCTCCATTAACTAAGGCATGGTCACATTAAAACATACAAAACTGTGTGTTTAAACCACACCTTTAAAACGCGCGCGACATAATATATGGTCATATGTTAAACCATAGAACCGGGCTATATATTTTAACAATCCCCCACGCACAAACCATTGGATGGTTAGGTCATATGAAAATGCGCGATATGACTGTGGGTTTTAACATTTGAAACCCCGCGCAAAAGCTACGTCACGATCACATATATGCACGCCGAAACCACGGGCTATCATTTTGAAACCCCGCGCAAAATACACCAACAGGCACGGTCACTCCATTTGCAAATGCGTGCCATTCAATATGCATTGTTCAGATGTTATATCGAATGGAACCACGGGTCGAGGCTAAGCCTCGGCCTGACCCCCCGCCACACAATACCAAATGTTAATTTAAATATATACAAACGCGTATACATTATAAGAACTAATGTATGGTCTAATGGTTGGCGGACTTTGTTAAAACGTTTGTATGGTGGGGAGGTTCGGGGGTCGAACCCCGTGACCTCCATTAAATTTTAATTAACCACACAAACACCAACAACCAATAAATGGGTGCCACGTGGCAGCCCTTGATTGGGCCACGTGGCGCCTTAACATTCGCCCAACTAAATGCCACGTGTCACCATATAACTCGCTCACAGTAAGCCAACCAGAATCTACCACATCAGCAGGTGCCATGTCACCATACGATCACCACGTCAGCTATACGGCCTCTGTCCAGTCAGCATGTATGGACTGCCCAGTCAGCATCAAATTTGCCTGTTTGGTTCGGCAAACAGATCGCGATAACTTCTCCATATGGACTCCGTTTGAGAAAGTAAATATACCACCGGAATCAGGAAGACGAGATAGACGCAATGGCATTATTTTCATCGCATTCCGAGCACTTTGAAAATTTAGCAAAATTTTGACCCCTGGTCCAGATTTTGATCAACGGTTAAAGAATTTGTATGGATTGGATTGCATGAGTCTGATATGTTGCTGAGCCAAATTTATTTCATATTTTTATAAGAGTTGTCATGTATGGTTGTTAAAGAAACTATTTGCTAATCAATCATGCATACAGGAATGAGATTTTTCAGCCGAGGTAGCCATGGCAGAGGTAACCGAGGAAGGGGTAATTGGAACAGGGGCCCTAGAAGGCCAAGATTCTCCATTCACTTTGATGCTGACTCAAAGAGTTATGAGAGCTATTTCAAGCTGGGTTTTTTAATTGGATTGGGTAAGGAGTGCTCCAACCTAGGACGGAAAGGCCTCCATTCTAAGCCCCACATGCCCTTGGTGTCCCTATGCATCCTCATGTCTCACTACAACTTGAAGTTCCTGAGAACGATGGATGGAAAGAGATTGTCCACCCGATAGTCTCCCAACATCGTGGCTGGCCTAACTTGTCTTTACCTGCTCCCTTGCCTGTCAATCAAATTGTCCAAGCTGCCCCTGTCCACTCACCATTTTAGTCTTCCCATGCGAGTAAAAGGTTGAAAACCGAGGCCCACCATGCCCTTGACAAAGGAAAAGCCATTGCTTCCCCTTCCTCACCCTCCAATGGCTCTGATAAATCTGTGTCTTCCTAGATGCATTTGAGGGATGATTTCTCTCATGTGATCATCAAGATTAGGACTAAAGGCTCAACACAACCGAAGAAAAATTCAGAGAGATCAAAAGGTGACAACAACAAAAAGGGAAGAATTGCATCTCAGAGTGGGAATATGGATTTTAAGTTTTTATTTTATTTATTGTTGATGATAGTTGACTTCAGAAATTTTGGACAACATTTTATTTTGGATATATGAGTAATATATTTTAGAAATAATTTCAAATATCATTGAGATAAATTGTCAAATATGAATGTGGTGATGGGAGTCATAAGGAGGCATGTTTTTTTTAATTAACTAGTTGTGTTAAGATTGTTAAAAGCTAAAGGGAGTCACAAGGGATCCCACCTACTAGTTATTATTTATTTTAAAACCCTTATTATGATTTATTACTTTTCCCCATAACTAAAGGTTGGTTGAGTTTTAGTTTACTTAACTAATGAACTAGTTCAACTACTTCAACCACTTCTAAATTGCTATAAAAGCAAAAGGTAAGGGAGGAACAAGAGAGGAATAGAAGGAAAAGCATACTAAGGTTTTCTCTTGAGTTTTTGTTGAGATAATTCAGTTTTCATTCATTCATTAATTCATTAGAAGCCTAATTATTTTTTATGATAGCAGGGTCTTATTGTAGACAACAATATTCAGGGCTGAATTACATCATCCAGACACTTGTTTTTCAGAGGTGTTGATCTATCTTTGATAGTCTATGTAGACTTGTCTATTTGTGAATTAGTTTTCATGACTGACAAAGGCTATTGTGCAGAGTCTAGTGGGCATCAATCTGTGGCAAGCTGATCCATATTTTCGAAGTTCAGTTTTTGATTACTTGTCAGAAGTCCTTTTGTATGTTTCATCGGGGATGTCTAAGTTTTACTTTGGTCCAAAACTTCCTTAGGAAATTTTGTAAAGAGAAAGATTCTTTGATGAATTGGAATGAAATAAATGATTGTTTTATTTCTTATATGTGTTGATTATTGACTTGGTGTCTTTACTTCTGTCTCTATATTTATTTCAGCATCTGATATATTCAGAAAATTAAATAAAATTTAATTTTTTCATGAAGCTTTTAATTATAAAAAAACAACCTAAGCACTTGTAAACAATACTTGTGAATTAGGATATCAGCTTTGATGGCTATAAACATAGGGTTATTTTCCCATCTATCTTGCTTTAGCCAAGAAGGATCTGAAAATGTTTGAGTAAGATCATTTCATATCTTTTCCTCAATATTTATTTGGTGACCATACTGGGGAGATCTTCAATATCTCTCTGGCTAATTTTTATGCTTGATTAGCATCGAATACATCTATTTTTATGTTTTATTTCTTAATGACTGTGCCTTTTGCAAGGCAACCCAATATTGAGCCTGGTCTTCAAGATCAGACCAACATTGATTTCAATTTGTTCAACACCATTTTAGACACTGCCAATACTCGTGCTGAGATTAATCATTCATGGGAAGCAATTGAACGAGATATTAGTGCCCAAGAATGTTGGGAAGCTAGAAGTAGACAACGTAGAAATCAACAGTAAATTTCTTGTTCCTTCATTTTTGGCCTTACTTTCATGTCCTTAGACTCTCGTGTTTCTAGAAGAAGAAGATGATTATCACCTGGAATTAATCCTATTGCTAAAATAGGAAGAAGGAACATTGTGTTGTCAACCCAACAAAGTTCTCTAAGCAGAACTTTGTCTGATTCATCCAGTTCATCTTTTTATCCCTCACTTATCACCCACAAGATGACATCTAGTGGTGGATCTGGTGGCACTGGAAATTCTCCCTCCTCTCAGTATTCATCTTCATTAGTGATTGGTAGCTTATATAGCCACCATATCCCTGTCCAATCTACCACAAATCCCACCAAAGTCATTAAAAAGTATGGGCTTTTTCAGTTTGAAGAAGATGCCACAACCACACCATGGCATGTGTCCTCTCCTCTTAACCTACCACCTAGTACTCGTCCACTTCCTAAGCTCAAAGATCATCTCCCTAGGTTTTCAGGAAATAACACTGTCACTATGAATGGACACCTAGTGAAATTTTATAATGCTTGTCACAATATAGGAGCCAATGACAATGATACTTGCATGCACTTATTTGTCAATTCCTTGGAAGGGAAGGCTGTGGCCAATTTATCTGACCTTCCTCCTAAGATTCTGTCTACTTGAGAGGAGTTAGTTTATTGGTTCATATCCACTTATGGGCAATCTAAAAGCCCAACTGAGCAGTTACGGGAGTACAATAACATCGCCTATAAGGATGGTGAGACCATCAAGTCCTTCAACTTGCGTTTCACTAAGTTATACAATCAAATCCCTGAACTAATCCGACATCAAAACCAAGTCGCTTTCATGCATTATTACAATGCATTACCTTCCCCCTATCATCATAGGATCGAGGAAAAATCCATCGATAACCTCGGTTCTGCTCTACATACTTGTTTAGAGTATGAAGAACAACTCGAAAGAACAGGTCTTCCCCAGGGAGAATTGGTTAAATAGACAGACATGTCCACCCTCTTATAGCTAGTACAAGATATGAATAATCATATGATAATGTATGAGTGAAAATGAACTGTCTCCCCTCTCACCCCTGGAGCTTCATCCTCTTCTGCACCTCCCTTTAGAAACCCGATTGAAAATAATTTTCAGCCTAAATCTATCTTGCCTCGAAGTTGGTGTAACTTTTGTGAGGAACACCACGAGGAAGCCACATGTGAGGTAAGGAAGAGTGCCAGAGATAATATCTTTGGTAAAAGACCATAAACTACCATTATTGTCCTAGATTTTGCAGAGCTGGAGGATGTCATGATCGTCAATACTAGGAACAAATCCTACGCTCCCAAAGGAAAATATGATCCTCCCCGCAATTCTTCTGGCCCAATCTCATCATCACCAACTACTATGGTTCAGGTTCCTAAGGTTCCTGATAGTTAAGGAACAACTTCCCCTCTCCCCTCTTCCAAATACAATATTCTGAATAAGTTGGCCAACATCAAAACAGATGCCACCCTCCTGGACATGGTTGTCATCCCTGAACAACAGAGGCATATGAAACAATTCATGGAAGGAAAGGATTCCATTGTAGCCAACCTCTATGAAGAGGTGAATGAAGAGGATTTGTCTTTAAATAAACTAGGTGTACATAACTTTAGATACCCTGTAAAAAAATCCCTCTTTTTATATTTGTGTAAATATTATGGATAAAATATCCCATTGTTGCCTCATTGATGGTGGTTCGGGCCCAAGTGTGATGTCGAATATTATTATGGAAGAGCTAGGCTTGTCTTGTACAGATGAAAACGCCATAAGCATGCTCTCCTATAATAGCCTACAACAAACGAACATAGGTGATATTAAGGATGTGACCTTAGTTTTGTGCGCACAGCCTGAAGTAAGGACAACCCTTAGTATTAAGGTAATTGATATGCCAGTAAGAAATTACTCAATCATCTTAGGAAGAGATTAGCAAGCTTTAACGGGTGGATACCTCTCACTCGACGGAACACATTTATTTGTTCCCAGAAATGGTAAAAAAATTATTGTCCTTAGAGAGGCAAGGATTTCACCTTACATAGAGAGTGTCCCACAGCCTAATATAAACTATATCGAAGAGGACCTAGGAGTGTATTCCATATTTGCTGAGGAGGATAAAATTACCTTGGAACAAATTGTTTTAGATGATGGTATGTGGCACATGCACTTTGATGGTTCATGCTCAAATGAAGGTAATGGAGCTAGCGTTGTCTTGATTTCTCCTATAGGAAAAATCCACAACTTTTCTTATAGGTTGGCATTTGCTTGCATGAACAATGTCACTGAATTTGAAGCTTTATTACTAGGCATTGAAAACGCCTATAATCTTGGTTGTGGTCACCTTTCAATTTTTGGGGATTCTGAGCTTGTTGTGAACCTTACATGTAAGATTTAATCCCCTAGTAACAAGTTGATGAAACGATACACCCAAACTGTTTAGGCACTTATCTTGAACCTATTATCTTTCAACATCAATCATGTTAAGAGGGAATTGAACTCAATGGATGATTGGATAGTTGTTTTTGCAGCCTCCCCTACTCGGCAACTTCTGCCACATAGACCTGATTGTAATTTTCAATCTCTATATCATCCACATATCCTTGACAATATAAAATCTTGGCAGGTCTTCCCTAACGATGAGATCATTTGTGCTTTCATTCAAAATGAACCTTTTAAGCCCAAGGAAATTATATACATAGAAGATGATAAGATTCTTAAAGGCTTGACTCCCCTAGAGAGTTCATTTTCATCGAGTGATGTGAGAAATAAAGAAAAATAGAAATAAGAGGAGTCAAAAAGGAAGGTGGGTGAAACCATCTCCTTGAACATTGGGACACCCGAATCTCCAAAGAATGTTAAAATAGGTGTCCAATTTTTTGATGAAGAGAAGATGAAGTTTGTCGAGCTACTTGGTGAATTTCAAGAGGTTTTTTATTGTTCTTATGAGGATCTCCATGGTTTTGATCTTGGTCTTATACAACATGCCATTCCCCTCAAGGAAGGCATAAAACCAGTTAGGCAAAAACAAAGACCTATCGACCCTGCATTGAAAGAAACTATTCAAAGGGAGTTGGAAAATTTCTTGAAGGCTGGAATCACCTTTCCGGTCAAGTACCCTGAATGGATTTCCAAATTGGTACATGTTCCGAAGGCCACTGATCATATTACCTTCTGCATTAATTTTCACACATTCAATCAGGGTATTGTGAAAAATCCTTCCCCTCCCCCTGATATGGAAACGATTATGTAGCAAGTTATAAGGTCACCGATGATGTCCTTACTTGAAGGTCTTTTTGTTACAATTAGATCAAGGTAAAAGGGGAAAACGCTTACAAAACCACCTTTATCACCGATTGGGGTATTGTGATTCATGAACATATGCTTTCTGGCTTACCTGATGCAAGTACCACTTTTAAAATACCTATGCAAATAACTCCTGATGAATTGATCAACATTCATATTTATCTTGGTGATCTAATCATATACTCTAAAGGACCATCAATGGTCTCAAATTTTCAAAAATTATGGCTGGGTCCTTTCAAAATCGTTTTTGTCCTAGGTACTAATTCTTACATTCTAAAAAATTTACAGGAGCAATTATTCTCCTACAACACTAACGGTTCCCACTTGAAACATTACGTGGAACCAACTTGAAAGGTTTTAACATTTTTTGGATTTTCTATATATTAGTAGTCTAGAACTGCTTTCATTTTTTTTCATTGTTTTTTTTCTTCTTTACAGTAGTTTGATTTCTGCTTTCTGTTTTTAGCAATTTTCTGTTTCTTTTACGTTTCTGACACTTTATTTCTGCCGTTTTAAATTTTGCATTTTGTTTTTGTCATGATTTTTATTGTTTTTTTGTCTTTTAGTTGATCTTGGTCAAGAATGAGATGTTGGATCAGTTCTTCCATAGTGAATCCTGCAAGATATTGTTAGGCAATAACAATCAAGCTTACATAGTTGTTACGATGTTTCCCCTAAAACCACTTGAATTTGCTATCTGCTTTCACTGTTGTCTTTTAAAGAAATTGGTTATCTCCCACTTCCTCTTTCCATTTCTTCATCCATTTGAGAATTTAAAAGAGCAAGTCCATAATTTTTCTCCTTCAAGTAAAGAGCAGATTTCGGTTGAATGATTATGCACATAGTGGTAAACCCCCTCATACTTAACATTTTTCATGAGTTATTCCCAAATTCCCTGTCATTTTTCCATTAAATCTGCTCACTTCCCCCTGTTGCGTAATATCCATGGTTATATCTTCTTGAACTATTGTTCTTGGTCTGTGAAACAATGTGTTCTGAGTTTTAAATCTGTTGAAAACAAATTTCTCTGTGGAGTCGCCAGTTTGTTGACGATAAAAATCGCAACGAGGATTTAGCCCGAAAAGTATTGCTAAAAGCCTATTATTATAAGTTAATTATACATATATAATACTAGTAGGTGGGACCCCCTTGTAGATTGGAGGATCAGATGAGTTCTTATTTGATATTTATGCTATTGTTCGACACTGCTTACAGGGTTCTACAAGATTGATGAAATCTTGGTTTTATTTGCGACATAATGACAGATGGTTTTATTGAATTATATGAAATCACATTCGATATGTGTTATGGCATGGGTGGAAATGGTTAAATGTGATATGGGGTGGCGCATTTGGAAAGTAATGGATGTTAATTTCGATGCATGGATTAATTGAATGGATTAATTGATGGCTGGCTGGCGTGTACTAAGTAGTTGAATGAGTGGAGAATGGAAGCGGCGTGCATTTACTGCACGTCACTCCATACCTCTCCCACTGGCCATCACCCTAGCTTGGATATTGTTCAATTGTTGTTCACTGTGGTTAAGCTCTAATTTTCAGGCAAGGGAAGAACTGCTCGAACAAGCTCACGTTTTTAAGGATTTTTTGTTACAGGTATGTCTTTTCCATCATCCATGAACTCGCTCTGGTTATGAAATAGATATTGGCTCGGTGATGTATTGGTCTGTGATTTTGTTGAGACTGACAACTATGTAAACTTTTGATATTTCTCTGAAATGGTTGGTTGTGTGTATTCATTGTAAATGAAAAAATGGATAGTGAAGTCATGGTTTTATTGATTATTTTGTGTGGTGGAAGCCATGAAGGTTCTCTATTTTCTTATGGGTTTTGGTTGAAGGGTTTCATGTGGTCCGGACTTGCTAGCCGTTTCCACACAGTTCTTGTAAACTTACCAGTCGTGTTTGGTGTTATGGGGTTGTTGTGTTTGATTTTCAAGCACCTTGGGTCATTGCATATCGTTTTCACCTGGTAGTGGGCTTGTTATGTTGTTGGTGTCTGTGCAGTGGGTTATGATGGATATTATGCCAAGAGGCTCGCTTTAAGGGTTGGTTGCTATTTCATGGCTCTTCTTTTATATCAACATTATTGTTTTTTTGGGGGAAAACCAAGAGGGTTATGCCCTGCATGTTCTCGGTGTTATTTATTGGCTAGTGAGGAACCTTTTCTCCTCTGTTCATAATCTCTCCTGCCTGGTGTGAATTGTCACCCATCTTGAAAACAAATGGTTATGTGGCCTGTGTTTCCACCGTGTTGTCTCGAAGGGTTCTCCTCTGCATTTGGTGTGGTCGACTCCAGTCTCCCTGTGTTGGTTCCATCGAGCGAACCCTTGATTACTCAGAGCTCACCCTTGATTATTTTAAGCCTGATTTTGATAAATGAACCAGTTATTTTTGGTCGGGCACATGGTTGACTGTTATGAGTTGGTGGAGTATCGTCATCAGTGGTTGATTATTGGTTGTCTCTGTTAACAACGTTGATAATGGTTTTTATGATTGGTGTATAATCGTTGTATTCTTTTATTGTGGCAATAAATTCGCTAGTTCAACATGGCTTAAATTGGTTGATTTGAGAAATGAGATTGGGCATACATTTGTTGTCTCCTTGTATTGGATTGATAACTCAACATCATTGATGTTTTGATTCAGATTAATTAAACACATACAGTCACATAGATGCTCTTGTGTTTTGAATGGTTTGTGTGTTCCTACAACATCGTTTAAGTTAAAATAATGGTTGTTGTTACTGTGTGTTTAAATTGCCAATTAGGATTATTGCAATTTGAAATATTGATGATTGTGTTTTGGCTTTCCACTGTGTAGTTTGATGGATATTGTGCACCATATCATTAATTAGACCATCATAGATGGGTACGGGTTCTATAACAGTATGGTTTCATTGCAATTTAATTGTTAAATTGAATTGAGGAATGGAATCAGACACGATTTTAAAAGAACTTGTGTCTTTGTTTGATTTGAAGGATTAATTTATGACAAATGGTTGATGGTTTGGATGCTGAACAGAGTCAATATAAATGACCGTGTGTTCATTGGAATTGTGTAAAATGTTAAAAAGAAGAAGTGAGAGGAAACAAAATCCTTGTACAGGTTGTTTTGGAAGGCATATTATTTTGAGTATGATGACACTATGATTAATTGAAAGTGTTAAGGATTTAAATGTGAACAGTGAGCAAGTTTAACACATAGTAATGGTTAAATTACACGGAGTGATTGTTAATTGATCACAGTAATTTGTTAGTGTTGGATCGTCTGCATTAAATACTGAATTGTTTGATGGATTACTTAATTGATTTAATGAACAATATCTGCTCTTTTTCCCCTAACATTATTTCACTTTTCGCTAATTGCAATCCCCTCGCCTTCCCATTTTCATTACTCACTCCATGTTCCTAAAATTTAATTATAGTTAAGAGGAACTCTGTATTATGACAGTTTAAGATGGACTATAATGATATGCTCTTTGGTTTATATTACAATTGATTGTTTGTTGTCTATGAGCAGTAACCATGATATTTTCCCCTCATTTTAACATTTTTTGCTCAATACAAACCCCTCACATATCCCAGAACCTTTGTTCACCCCTTTCTCATTGACAATGGTTAAAGAATTTGTATGGATTGGATTTCATGAGTCTGATATGTTGTTGAGCCAAATTTATTTCATATTTTTAAAAGAGTTGTCATGTATGGTTGTTAAAGAAACTATTTGCTAATCAATCATGCATACAGGAATGAGATTTTTCAGCAAAGGTAGCCATGGCAGAGGTAACCGAGGAAGGGGTAATTGGAACAGGGGCCCTAGAAGGCCAAGATTCTCCATTCACTTTGATGCTAACTCACAAGAGTTATGAGAGCTATTTCAAGCTGGGTTTTTTAATTGGATTGGGTAAGGAGTGCTCCAACCTAGGTCAGAAAGGCCTCCATTCCAAGCCCCACATGCCCTTGGTGTCCCTATGCATCCTCGTGTCTCACTACAACTTGAAGTTCCTGAGAACGATGGATGGAAAGAGATTGTCCACCCGATACTCTCCCAACATCGTGGCTGGCCTAACTTGTCTTTACCTGCTCCCCCACCTGTCAATCAAATTGTCCAAGCTGCCCTTGTCCACTCACCATTTTAGTCTTCCCATGCGAGTAAAAGGTTGAAAACTGAGGCCCACCATGCCCCTGACAAAGGAAAAGCCACTGCTTCCCCTTCCTCACCCTCCAATGGCTCTGATAAATCCGTGTCTTCCCAGATGCATTTGAGGGATGATTGCTCTCATGTGATCATCAAGATTAGGACTAAAGGTTCAACACAACAGAAGACAAATTCAGAGAGATCAAAAGGTGACAACAACAAAAAGGGAAGAATTGCATCTCAGAGTGGGAATATCGATTTTAAGTTTTTATTTTATTTATTGTTGATGACAGTTGACTTCAGAAATTTTGGACAACATGTTATTTTGGATATATGAGTAATATATTTTAGAAATAATTTCAAATATCATTGAGATAAATTGTCAAATATGAATGTGGTGATGGGAGTCATAAGGAGGCATGTTTTTTTTAATTAGTTAGTTGTGTTAAGATTGTTAAAAGCTAAAGGGAGTTACAAGGGGTCCCACCTACTAGTTATTATTTATTTTAAAACCCTTATTATGATTTATTACTTTTCCCCATAACTGAAGGTTGGTTGAGTTTTAGTTAACTTAACTAATGAACTAGTTCAACTAGTTCAACCACTTCTAAATTGCTATAAAAGCAAAAGGTAAGGGATGAACAAGAGAGGAATAGAAGGAAAAGCATTCACTTTGATGTTGACTTGCAAGAGTGAGGCCAACTATTTCAAGCTAGTTTTTTTAATTGGATTGGGCAAGGAGTGGTCCAACCTAGGATGAAAATGCTCCCTTCCAAGCTCCACAGGCCCCTGGTGTCCCTGTGCATCCTCATGTCTCACTATAGCCTGAAGTTCCCAAGAAGGATGGATGGCAAGAGATTGTCCACCCGACAGTCTCCCAACATCATGGCTGGCCTAACTTGTCTTTACCTACTCCCCCGCCTATCAATCAAATTGTCCAAGCTACCTCTGTCCACTCACTAGTTTAGTCTTCCCATGCGAGTAAAATCTTGAAAACCGAGGCCCACCATGCCCCTGACAAAGGAAAAGCCATTGTTGCCCCTTCCTTACCCTCCAATGGCTCTGATAAATCTGTGTCTTCCCGGATGCATTTGATGTATGATTTCTCTCATGTGATCAACAAGCTTAGGCCTAAAGGCTCAGCACAACCAAAGGCAAATTCAGAGAGATCAAAAGGTGATAGTAGAAACAAGGGAAGAATTGCATCTCAGAGTGGGAAATATGGATTTTAAGTTTTTATTTTATTTATTGTTGATGACAGTTGACTTCAGAAATTTTGGACATGTTATTTCGGATATATGAGTAATATATTTTAGAAATAATTTCAAAT